>JAOUQT010036370.1:0-11263 GCA_025769995.1 Xyliphius kryptos
TCTGATTTCATGTCAGACAGTGAGAAAAAAATGCATATGTGTCTTTTTATATAGTGTATGTAAACTTTTGGTTTCAAATGTAAATCAGATTTTTACCCCTCCTTATTACAAAGCAGGGTACAGAGTAAGTATGTTTGACATGTTTTTTTCAGACTGGCCAGTAATTTCACACATTTTCACATTTTTGCAATGTCGTTCAATGTTTTTATAGGTCTGTGAACTGGGTCAACAGAGTCGTGTTCACCTACATGAATATCATAGGCCTGACTGGACTTTCCATGCGAAGGGTAAGTGGTATTGACTCAGTACAGTTGTTCATATCATCTTACTCTCTAGTTAAGATGCATGTTCAAAAAGAATTTAAATACACCCTTAGTGATGCTTATAAACTTTGCCAAACTCATCTTTATTATGGAGATTAATTGTTTTAAGATTTCTTATCTGATCGGAGGTCTTTTAATGGCAATTGCAGGTTTAAACCACTGATTGCCAGACATTTGTAATTATCAGTGTTCCAAAATTCAATTGATCAGATAAATTACTGCATTAGAGCTTTAGAATCAGTGATGAAAGTTACTCGCTCTACTTTCAGCTCTTTTTAGCTACTATAAATTTTCTAGCATGTAAATTTATTCCCCATCACATTGAGTGGTGGTCTTTTCTTTGTGTGCCACTACATGTACAGCGTAATGTGGAATTAAGGAAGTCTATGTGAGAGAAGAATAAGGCAAGATAAAGTGAAGAATAAATAGTTCAGTAAATATGAGCAGCCATGGCAAAATTTTATTTTAGGTCTGCTTCTTAGGTGAAGCCATGTCAATGCAATTTGTAGCAAACACAAAGGCAGAACTGGGAATGTAAAGGTGCAGCAATTCTCCTGGCTAAGGAGCCAAAAGAATCAATGACCATTAACTGGCATCCTGGCCCTTGGCCTATGAGAAACATGTTTACCCTGCTCCACTGATTGAGTGACCTGCTCTCTGTCTGACAGACCATTACATGTAAATGATTGACTTTGTGAGTGAGTGAGTGATGACTGAATGAATTGACAGTGGCAGGGCGAGAAAGGAGACGGGACGTATCTGGGATGTTTTATGTTTGAGTATGTCAGGCACAGACCGGGCTCCAATTACCTCAGAGACTTTTGGGATACATAATTGATAGTTTGCACGTACAAGGAAGTCCTGAGTAATAAAGTTTTCAGTGGCTTCCCGTCAACTGTGTTACCTGATATATTCAACGCGTATCAAAAAAATGCTACCTGAGGGAAAATGGTATTTCATGTGTTTCCATATTAAACATTTCTTGTTTGCAGTACACAATGCTATACTTTGTTTCTTTTTCAAGCCTTATATGTTTTATATGTAAAGTATGTATCGTAAAGCATGCATTATGTATTGGTTCTTACATCTTCTTTGTCTTTGAACTGAAGACATAGGAAGAATCTGTTTGTTCCTAAATGTCAGTGTATCACATTTCATATTTCCTGTAAGAGCTGAATGGAGGTCACGTGCTGTTGTGTTCACAAAACCGGTGCCAGAAATGGAATGTGCCAAATTAAAAAAATCTTATTTAATCTTGGCTGTGACTCAGGGACTGAATTGTATTCAGTCATGTTTTTTGTGAAGCAAATGAAAATATGAATCTGTGTTTGCGATTTTAAATATTTCAAAGCCTCTTTATTCCTGTTTATATGTGTGTTTGTGTGTGTGGGTGTACAGCTGAATGAATATATGAATGGGTGTGCACGTTTGTTTGTAATTAGCAATAATGCCAGTTAAACTTCTCTGCTCTTTAAGGATTATGGTACTACCTGGAAGGACATAAACATCCCTGCCTAACCCTTATTGGTTCGCCCAATTTTGGATATCGCTCTGTGCACAGAGACTTGGAAGCCCAGATTGCCATTGTAACAAAGAATTGTGAACTTCAGGCCCAACTACAGCAGGTTAGAATGTTTTTCTTATATTAAATACTGGCTCTGTAAGCAAGTTCAAAATGTAAAAGGATACAAACTAATATTATTGCCATTGTGCCTGTAATGGTACTAAACTAAACCCACATGGTCTTTCTGGGAAAGTGCTATATGAGTGGTAATAAAGTCTTGAGTAACCATAAATGGGGTCAGAGGCTCTTTAACTATTTGTACGATTCCTGTCAGTCCTTATCGAATGCCGGTTATATGAGGTTATAGTTATGGCAAACATATCCTCTAGTCTGATGAATCAGCATGTACATATTACAAGCTCATAATACTCGTATTGAAACATTAACGCTTACTGTCATGAACATAATAGCTTTTGTTTTTCTTTCAAACTGCATACCTGATATTTACTCAGTGGAAAGATGGTTGTTTTGGCTTTATTAGCAAACGTGTAAGTACATTAGTGAACTGTTAGCATATATTAGCTTTAGTTTTTTGAAGGTCAAAAAAATACAGAGCCCCGAGAGTTCCATTTGTTATTTTACAGTCAACAAAATATAATAGGTTTTATGAAAGTATACCTAGCTTTATTTATGATAAACTATTTTTTAAATTGCTCTCTGCAGGAGTTATAAAGGAGGTGCAGGTTTTTGATCTCCAGTGTTTGACACTGTTGACTTTTTTTTCTTTTTGCTTCCAGGAACAGGAGATGTTGTATGAGCGGTCCACAGAGGTTTCCAGCTCCACCTTTCAGCAGTCTAACCGCTATGTAAAGTTATGGGTAAAGCTTGTCACACCTTTGATTAAAAATTTCTTCTGAGAATCTGAAGCCTGGACTTACTGAACTTCTGAAACTCTGTAGCAGATGTGTCCTGTTTTTAATGTGTGCATTAAATACAGGACATTCTTCTTGGATAACCTGCGATAACCTGTGAGATAACCCACATTAAACTAAGAAATTGAGTTTTTTATTCAACTTTCTGCTTCTTTTATCCGTCCGTACCTGTAAAAAGCTCATGCATGACATTTATGGGAGTAAAGTTTAAAAATACAAGTCTGAATTATTATGGGATCTTAAGCAAATCTTATGTTACATTTCATATTCAGAGTGCACTCAAAGTTTCCATGAGTATGACTGCACGCAAAACACATGCTGACAGACAGTGGGTTTTTAAGAATCTGATTTGTCACGGTTGTGTTTCCCCTGCCCAAACCCCTCGCATAGCTGAGTGGAGAAATGTTTGACCAAACCTCAAAACAAATTTGTCCATTCATTGTTCAAGTTCTAGTCAGGCTCTAGCCACTGGCTTCTACCACCAGTGACCTCCTTTAGCACATTTTAAAAACATCTGGAGATTGTTACGTTCTACAACACATACACTTGTGTTATTGTACTGCCCCCTTGTGAATGTATCTGGTGTGCATGACCAAGTACGTTAGGCTTTAACTGGAAATACATTTATTTCAAAGGGTTAAAATCTGAAAATAGAAGATCTTAATTTGAAAAGTATTACTTTTATTTCACTTTTGTGCCTTAAATAACTTAATTAACCGAGGCAGTTGATTTTCATTACAGGACTATAGTTAAAACTTAATTAAAATGTTTAATAAGGTTCTTTCATTTTAATCTCATATAAAAAAAAGTAAATCTATAAATGAGTGTAGCTGAGTTGTAATGCAAGTTTCCACAGTTTTACAGGCCTTTTCATTGATCTTTTTCTGCACACTGTACACATTCACCAGGTTGCTCATCGCCTCATTTAACATGTAAACGGCCTAACTCGTTTAAAAGACGTTTTGTTAAATCTGTAAAGATGTTGTGGTAAATATAAATGTCACACATTGGACGAGCTGTCCGAAGCTTTAAACTAAAGCCCACTGGTTTAATCGGTAGTCATCTCACATAATTTCTTTGTTTTCAAATTTGCTATGGTGTTTTGTCCACAATTTATAATAATGAGATTTGAACAACCTAGGTCTTGTATTTCTGTGACCGTAATAGCAGAAGTCAGAGTTAGATTTAAATTTGTTAGTCTAGTTTTTGAAAAAAAATGCTGTTCATTTGCCTTTTTTTTAACACACTTATGTAAAAGCTGTATCCAAGAGCACAGAACACCGCTCTCTCTTTCAAAAAAAAAAAAAAAAAAATCAAATTTTTCGATGTGCATTTCATATCACACATTTATACGAATATAAAATGGTCAGAGGTGAGTTTTATAAAATAAGTTTTATAAAACAGGTAGTTTCTGTCCTTAAATCTGATTGGCTGGGCGGCTTGTCTAGCCGTAAAATTCACAATAACCCACACTTCTGACCTCTTTACGTTCGTATAAATGTGCGATATTAAAATATACTGTTTACCAAAGTTTTTTTATAAACTGCATTTTGTAATTTGACCACTAGATGGTAGTATTTGATTGTTAAAGAAATCGGAACTCTTATGTGTGTCAGGGTTCAAAAACGACTTTCAACGGTCTTTCATTTATGAATCAAACCTTGTTTTTTTATCATTAGTAATGATGGATAATTAAATAAATAACATTTACATCACATAAATTCTGCAGATGCTTTTATCCAAAGCAGCTTGATCCAAAGCAGCTCCAACTTGATGGCTAGGGTCAGAACACGGTTGATACAGCACCCCTGGAGCAATGAGGCTTATGGGCCTTTCTCAGTGGTAACTTCAGTGGTGTGGCTATTTCGGCTATCACTCTAAGGGTTGAGGATTCAACACCCTAACCACTGATCTACCACTCCCCAATAATTAAGCATAATTAATTCATAAATGCACTACGTTAAGTTATATTTTCATCCAGATTACAGCCTGGAGGTAAAACTTGGTTAAATTGCTGGCTCCAGTAAGTAAAAGGGATTGGCACTGCCAAATTTCCTCTAGCTACAAAGGTGCACATTAATGTGTTTGCCTATTGTCTCTGCGTTTGACTGCAAATGATTTCTCAAATTTGCATAAAGAGTTCAATTAATTAGCAAAGCATTTAATCAGTTAACACATTATCTACAAAAAGCTTTAGAAGCAGAATAAAGATCCTAAATACAACGAAATACCTTAACAAGCACCAGCTAAAGGGTTTCTCATGGCTTCCAAGTCTCCTTAACTAATCAATAAAAATTTGTGGATAGACCTCAAAAGAGCGATTCACATGACATAAGCCAAGAATAAAAAAGACAGAAGTGTCTTCTGAACTAGAGAATGAAAAACAAGGGGGGGGAGCCTTTAGCTGGCTTTTAAGTGTTTACAAGCACTTATACTTGCCAAATGTGGTATTACTAATTATTGACAATGGAGAATGCATTACTGATGTTTTTCCTTTTAAAATTTGAAACTGTAACAGATTGAAACAAAATCATGTCATCTTAGATTCATTATCTTCCATTTAATCTTCTAACTGGCTCGTGCTGGGTTGGGGGGGGGGGAGGGATGTCGCTGAGAAGGGAAAACTGAGCAAAACTTTGCATTCCACTATAAATTTGTCAATGTCATATACATTTTCTTTTTTGCTTCGTGTTTTGCTTTTCAGTAAATAATAGTATTTAATGCACAACTAATATTACTATAAATATTGCATTCAAACTATACACAATCCAAATGTATGGCATAAACAAAAATCACAATAGTCTGTTGCTGGTTTAAAAAAACAAACAATGCTACTTTTCAATGTGAACCCAAATAAACGGAATGTAATACTCTGTTAATCTTCAAACATATCCTGCCAGAAGTTGTAACACAGTTACAAAATTACAGCTAATTATTTATTTTACAGAGACTTTAGGAATTGGATTCTGGCTGTAGGACATGCATCTATGGAATCATTGTACTCAACAATAAAAATAAAAAAGAATGAGACGTGCAGAATCATCTGATGATGATACAAAAAGACGAAAGGCACTCTATATACAGTAATTCTTCTGTTGATCACATGGCAGTCACACAAACAGTCCTCTCAATTTCACATCTCTAATTGACCAAATAGCTGAACTTGCAGATAACTCGTGAAAACATGCAAAAACATCCACACTAACTAAAAACGAACTTAGAATTTTTGTGCGGTAAGAGCAATACCTTTTGTTTAAATGTATTTTTTTGTTGCATTTTTTGGTTAATCAAGTTAAAAACAAGCAGTGTAATAAAAGCTAAAGTACTGCTGGTCACCTGTAGCTTAGTGTACATCATTTAGTGTAAATTCCTCGACTTGTCCCACATTAAACCAGTTTTATTTACCACAGATTTCTTTTTACAGAAAGATACAAGGAAAGCATTTGTTCTTGAAGTCATATATTTAAACTTACAATAAAATATTTTTCTGTATATACAGCATTGATAAATTACCCAATGAACAGTTCTCTTTAAGTCAGTGCCTGTAAGCAAAGAAAACACACTGAAACTGCTCCTAATAAGCAACATAAAAAAATACAAGACATGGCAAATAGTTCAGTTGTATAATACAAGTATATAATAATAATCAGAAATACAGCTCTATCATTTCAAAAATAAAACTATACTGTTTTGAACTTATCATGCTGTAACAGAGCCAAAGACAATTTAAACTAGAAAATACACAAAGACATGTCTGGCATGGTTAAAGCCCACAGTAAACTCCAGGATGTAAGGCCACTGTTGCAATAGAAACAAATAATGGGATAAAAACCTCAGCGTGAAGTTCAGACAGAAACGCAACTAAAGCTTTTGTAAAAGGAGTAAATACATCTCTACTTTTACACACAGTATGTTGTCACTTGGTAAAACTTATGTCTGATTGAGATGAAACACACTTCACATCTTTAATAAAGATTTCTCAATCTGTTTCTCTGGAGCAGCATTGCATGTGGTGTGGTAACCCATCACATTACACACATGAAAATATTGTAAAAAATCAAGATGCGAAAGCTTGAGAGCCTATTTGTGTAGTGCAATAATCCTGCATATCTGTTGTACCAAACTCCATATTCGGTTATATATATAGCTGCTGTGTGCATGTCATTTTTTGTTCACCACATAAATTAGTGGGTATCCTGATCAAGTGTCAATTACGCTCCCAAACTCCCAGTGCATTTAATCTTTCCCCTTCAAAAACACCATAAGCATTCCTGAGCAGGACATATTAATCCATTGATATGGCTATCAGATTACATCAGTCCACTTCCCAGATCACAGGCCATTTAAAGTGTCCATGTGAGGATCGACTTCACCTAAAAGTCAACAGGTCTTCAGCTTTTATAATTTTATAGAGGACACCTTCTTCTTCCTGGCTGCAAGCATTTCATAGAAAGGGTCCCTGCTGATAGCAGCCCTATATCAGAAAAGCAAAGTCTGTTACATTAAATGTTCTTTCACCAACCTGTTAACATACTTTAGACCAGTTTTAGAATGGTACAGTGTTTCATGTTTAAATGAATATGTATAAAATCATTACATTAATGATGGCTGAAGCAATAATTGATCATGAAATACATTATTTGTTTGTACTTCTTTGTGAAATAACACAAAACATTAAAAAGAGTAAAGATTTTCGATACTCTCACTGATCAACTTAATCCTATATATATTTAAAAACTGAGATGTGCATAGTAATGTAAATAAGATTCTGGGAAAAGGGTAAGAAGCACAACTGTGTGTGACCGCTAAGCCTTTAAATGACACAGCATGGGAAACCAAATGAGCTGAATTAAAAAAAACATTTACATGAGAATAATATAGTCTTATTTTCAAAGACAAAACTAGCTTGGCAAATGATACTGCAACTTAAAAAGTTATTCCTTAACTTACAAGTAAGAAAACACCACAAATCAACAAGTTACTGTTTAAAAAAAAAGCATATAATAAAACACTTAATGTAACTGTAGGAATGAAAGGATTTAACGGTTTCATATACAACTACCACATGTTTAAGTGTTAAATTGTAACTCATAAATCCAAGCTAAAAACTTTAGCAGATTGAAAGTAGATCATGTCGCTTCGGCTTGCTCTTTGGGGGTTTAGGCTTTGGACTCTTTAAAGCTGCTTTGTGACAACACACTGTAGTAAAAAGCGCTATATAAAAAAATTGCTTGAACTTAATGCATTAATACTGTACATAGCTTGGTGTTTGGTTTTTACACAATATATCCTTAAAACTACAGAGACATGATTAATACATATACAATTTCTAAATGAAAAACTGTAGAAACTGTAAAATGTAGTTCACTCAAGTAAATCAAATGGAAAACCTTTTTTATACTTTAGATTTTTTTTCTACAGTTAACATTATGAGCTCTCACGTATGTAGAATGTTCTAAACATTCAAGAAGAATAGCCATATGTATCTTGATATTAAAATTGGTTACTTACTTGATGCTGTTAATCCACTCATCTTTTTCTTCAACAGTCGGGGCTGAAATTCGGTAAAATGTGTGGTTTCCTTCCACAACTCGTCCATCTGCTTCTGTCTTGCAGGCCTTGATCACTTGATCTTTATTATCTGGAATAAAGAGCTCGAAGCAATTCTGCAAAACAGCATTCACAAAGTAAAAAAAAAAGCTTTTAATCTCAAATAGCAAAAAACTATAAGTAAAGTAATTGCAAGGTAGTCATAAATTTCACAAAAAGGAAACAGCTTTTGGGTCATTTTAATTTAAGTTTGTCCGGTAACTATTGTACATTATATTTATCAATTCATTAGGAAATAAGCTTTTATTATTACTACATTTACAGTTAGTCATTTAGCAGACGCTATCCAAAATCGTGTTTTGAGAAGTTTCTTGAAAATGTTGAGTGAGTCAGCCTTACAGATGTTGGGAAGATCGTTCCACCATTTAGCAGTGGCAAATAAAATGGGGTAAGAATTTGTGCCTCAGCGAGTTGGTGTCACCAGGCAACATTCATCACTAGAGCACAGTGAACGAGTCAGTGTATTTAATAATATGGATTGAAGGTAAGAGGGGGCAGATTCAGAGACCGTCCTGTGGGCCACAGTCAGTACCTTGTACTGAATGTGAGCAGCTACAGGAAGATAATAGAGAGAGAGAGAGGAGTAAAAAAGTAACATGAGTTTGCTTTTGTTGGTTGAACACGAGTCAGGCATTGGAGTTTTAAATCAATTTTAGAGGCTTGATTGTTGAAGTTGGGAGACTGGCAAGAAGAGCATTACAATAGTTGAGCTGGGATGGATGAGGCCTTGGACCAAAAATGAATCTGCAGGAACGGGCAGTTTGTGACCTGATCTGAAAGTTTAAGATGATTGTGAATTGAGAAACTAAGATTAATGGCCGAGTCAGTTGGAGAGATTGTGGAACCCTCAATTTGGAGGGTCAGGTCATGATGAATTGTGGGTTTAGCTGGGATTATAAATAACGCAAATCTTTGCCAGATTTAATTTAAGATGACAGGCCTTCATCCAAACAGATATGCTGGTGAGGCAGGCGGATATCCGATTTGAGATTGAGGGGTCATCTCTGAGTACTGCTTAATGAATAAAAATGGGGTTACCAGTTTACTGTAGAGCAAAGTAACAAACACATTAATACCTAGGGGCACTTTACTATCTCTAAACTTTCTGACTTCCATATCTGTGGGACTAGAAGCTCACAGATTTGTGAAGTACTTAAAAACAGAAATGTACAGGAGATGTAAAAAAAAGAGGCTTTAGTTTTTAAGTTAACAAATAAACAGTAAACATAAAAGAGAACAAACATACTGGTTTTTTTGAATCCTCAACATCTCGAATACTAAGATTTTCCAGGGGAATAATACCTCTTGGCTCTTTATCCTAAAAAGAACAAATCAAAAAAAATTAGGGGAAATGAAACAGCATTGTTAGCAAAACTATTTCTGCATTACATACTGTGGTGTATTCAAAGTAATAAAGACAGTTATCAGTCAAGATGAACCATCTTCTTTTCCATGTTTTTACTCGTCCTCCTAGTAAAATGAAAAACACAATGTGTGAAAAAATATATATATAAATATATTTTAAAAACGTGAATTAAATGAAACTGAAGTGCATGGAAGCACAGCAATGGGAAAAGTGCAGCAGACAGACATAGTAAAATGTATGTCCAGCATATTTAAGGATTACATACCAATTTCACTAAGAAGTGAAGACAGAAGTTATAGTTAAGAGAAATAACTTTATCATGTTCCAAAGTCATAAGGTAACTTGTTTAACCATTATCTACATATACTGTACCATTTTTTTCTTATGTATAGCTCATTGGGTATAAACACAAATGTCAAAGGAACTGCTTGTTTTTGCAACTCTTATGCTCACAAAAATATTTGTAATGTTATAAATGTCTAACGTAAATGATCTCTTCAGATCATTTCAGGTACTCCACTTGGTTTAAAACACAGCAGCTAATTTAAATCGAGGAGAGCAAAAGCGTGACTGTGTACAGATTATATTTGTTTCTTCTACAGTTAATGAGAAAAACATGCAGAGGTTTATGTAAAGTTTCAGCCTCAGAGGTTTAAAATTTACATAATTGGCCAGTTTGCAGTAAAACAATTAGATTATCTTGAAATGAATGACTTCCACATAATGTTAAAGAGTGATTTTGCAACACTTGGTTTCACATTCTAATTTAATACTCAAATAAATAACCATTTTTGTTCCTAAAAAAATAATACACCAAAAAGAACAAAATGCCTAAGTTTGTTTTCAAGCAGTATTTTTAATTTGCTACATTTCTGTCACACATAATAGATTATGTAATATAATTACTGGATGTTATTTTCTAAAAACTAGCTTGAATTACTTACAATTTAACTACGGTCACAAAGTCAAATAATTAAAAGTAAATTCTGTATTACTGACAACTGTAAGCATGTTAGCAGTTAAACTCGCAAACCTTAAATTTACTGGTAACATAGTAAGAAAATGAGAGGGCTTTTTAAACAGCAAGCACAGCAGCATTATGTAAGAAATACCACATATTAGCACAACTTTGAATGGTAAACCAAAGAAAAGCAATGCAACAAAATATTTCATTTATATTAATGAAATATCAAATTGAAAACAAAAAGTGTGAATCAAATAAATGCTAAAGCAAAGCACAGCAAAGAATGAATCCAGAAGCGTTGCTTAGTAACTAAATGAAAATAAAATATCAAAGTACATACCTCCTGTAGAAAGACATGTAAACAAAATAATGTGGAAAGAAAAAAGAAAAATGTGAAAATCATAATAAAAGTTTCTGTATGCAACAAGCCTTAAAAAATAAGATTGTATTACAATAAATATCTGACCGAATACTTTATATCCTAAAATTAGGAGAAAACCCTAACTAAAAAAACTAAGAGAGTGGTCTAGGATTTACCCCAATAACAGAATATTAGCTAGCAGA
>JAOUQT010036381.1:0-21586 GCA_025769995.1 Xyliphius kryptos
GCTGGGCAGATACACCCAGGACAGGGCGCCAATCCATCGCTGGGTACACACTCACACACACACACACACACACACACACACACATACACACACTATACAGGGCCATTTAGAGCATTCAATTTACCTTCGTGTTTTTGGACTGTGGGAGGAAACCGGAGGAAACCCATGCGAACCCATGGAAACTCCACCCAGATTGGGATTCGAATCGGGAATACCCAGTGCTGAAAGGCAAACGTGCTAACCACTGAGCCACCGTGACACCCTCAGAAAATGATTATGAATTATACAAATAAACATCTGGGGAATTTTACCTTTAGTACGTTTTGCACATTGCTTGTTTCTTAAGGTTTCCTTCGAGAGCTCTGGATTCTTCCAATTCTTTCCCTTGCAAAAGAATGTGTCCTTTGTCCAGACGGGATGTCTGTGTATTTAATTTTACTGTTGATTATGTTTTCATAACTCGAATTGTAGTAGTATTTGTGGTATTGATACATTTGTTCCCATATTTATTTGATCACTGTGTAGGTTAGCGATGGCAGTTTGACAGTGCAGGGAATCACACGGGAGGATCGAGGAGCATATAGCTGTCGTGCTTACAGTGACCAGGGAGAGGCACTTCACACGACACGATTGCTTGTTCAAGGTAAGAAAATAATATTTGATAACAATGTACAGTAAGTTGGCATGTTGGCTAAGTGGTTAGCACATCCGCATTTTAAGGCTGCGGATCCAGGTTTAAAACTTAACCTGAGTGGAGTTTCCATGTCCTCCACGTGTCTGCGTGGGGTTTGTCCGGGTTCTCCAGTTTCCTCCCACAGTCCAAAAACATGGAATCGAGGTAAATTGGCTGCTCTAAATCTAAATTACCCCTATATAGTGTGTGTGTGTGTATGAATGAAAGTGTGACCAGTGACTAATTGGAGCCCTGTCTTGGGTGTAATGAACAAGAGATGCAGGTGTATAGAGTAACAATTTGTAGTGATGTACAAAAAAATGCTTTGGTGCAGATTAAAATATGCACACATAATATTAAATAAAAATTTACAGTAAAATAAAAATGGGGTATGGGGTCGCGTGGGGTTCCCCATACCCATCCCGAAGAACATATCGGGCGCTGGGCAGATACACCCAGGACAGGGCGCCAATCCATCACTGGGCACACACTCACTCACACATCCACACACTATACAGGGCAATTTAGAGCATCCAATTTACCTTGATTCCATGTTTTTGGACTGTGGTAGGAAACGGGAGAACCCGGAGGAAACCCACACAGACACGGGGAGAACATGGAAACTCGAACTCGAAAATTATTTGCCAACACCGTATGCAGAGATTAGATGTAAACAATGCCGATACAGTACTCACATTTACAGCTGAGGGACTTAAAACCAGTTTGCAGCCGAACCAGACGAGGCATGTGGTTATGACGGCAAACGTGGAGACGTAGACCAGCTGGAAATCAGACACCTGGAATGACAGGAACGTTACAGGATTTCTGACAAAATTCCGGAGCAACAGTCCTGCTGTGTTGGATACCTACTGCAACTCGCCATTTCATGGCGATGGCGAAGCTCACCACCGCAGCCGGGATACTCTGAAAGATCAACACATGCAACAAGCGTGCTGAAGAACCAGACAGGGATCGGACTTCATGCTGGTTGATCTGAATAATCCAGACTTACAGCTCCAGCAGCACAGCGCAGGTAATCCATGGCATCAGGAAACACATTCCCCAGGTACAGAGAGAAGCCGGCTGTGATCAGGAGACTGCACTGATTATACACAAGCACAGACGCAGAGGAAAAACAGTCACTCGTGGGTGAGGAATAGGACGCTGGGGAGGACAGCGTGCCGGGAAAGGGGATTTGTAAAGTCAGGCTATAATGAGCTGGGCTGAATTCAGTAGGTTAAAAAAATCCCAAAGGTTTTTAGGGGAAAGTGTCTCAACGTTCCCCAAAGTTGGGCACCACAACGTTGGAGGCACACAGTCGTCCAAAATGCATTACTAGCTGCTTGGTTTATTCAGCTGTGGTGGTATTAAAGCAATACGGTATGAGATGGCGTGGCATTATTGTAAATAATTCACAATTTATTCAAGGTGTAAAAGTGGAGTACAGTTACACCTCTTTCCCGTGATTTGTTCACAATAATGCAACAACCTCCAGCGTATTTTACTATTAGAAAACGGTTACAAACACACTATAATGATAAAAACTAATTTCCAACAATTTAAAAAGCAATCGTTTTTTTTTGAATAATCGCTGAGTAACAGGTTTCCGGTTTAGCAAACCATCAATTACCATTCATTCATCCATTATCTTCCGCTTATTCCTTTATGAGGATCGCGGTGGGGTTCCCCATGCCCATCCAGGGGAGAACATCTCGGGTGCTGGGCAGATACACCCAGGACAGGTCGCCAATCCATCCCTGGGCACACACTCACTCACACAGCCACACACAATATACAGGGCAATTTAGAGCATTCAATTTACCTGGAATCCATGTTTTAAGGATGTGGGAGGAAACCGGAGAACCTGGAGGAAACCCACGCAGACACGGGGAGGACATGGAAACTCCATGGAACAGAATCCTCAGCGCTGAGAGGCGAACGTGCTAACCACTAAGCCCCAGTGCCGCCCCTCAAGGTGATTTTTTTGCTGTAAATTGACACTATATAATGTGTGTGTGCCCAATGATAGATGTCCTGGGTGTAGATACACCCAGTGCCCGAAACGTTTTCCCATTTGAATGGTCATGGGGGTCTCCCCTGCGTCCCTAGTAGAGGATTAGAGGAAGATGATAAATAAATGAATGTTAAAGTGAGTCTTACATGCACTAGTTTAATTGTTTCTAACTGGTTCATTATTTTGCCAGCAAAAAAACAATGCTGTATCTGTTAAACATAACACCCACAACACCAACAATGCAAATGATCAGTTCAGTCTGCTGTGTTTGTTGTGATTTGTCAGCTTTTGCTGGTTCCTTAAACACCTCTTTTGTTCATGTTGTGTACAGAAACAGATAATGCTGATAGGAAGACCCACATTAAGATCACAAGTAGCACATCCTCTGTATTAGTTATGTTTATTAGAAGCTGTAACTGGAGGAAGTGCGCTCTATCTGTATTTATTTTCATTCTGCACTTAATCGGAAATGGTTGCCATGATTGGACCTTCCATAATAACCATTAACCATCACCTGTATGATTCCATGTTATAGAGTACAAAAAACAGGATGGTTGATAAATAAAATAATTAACTGTGTTCATTGTATTTGATATGACCAAAAGTCTTTGACAAAGAAAAACGCGGAGGAAACAAAGCACTGAGTATTTGAGATCTCAACGCATCTCATTATCTTTGGTTTAATCTTCTACCAGGGTAGCAGCGCCAATGCCCATATGTATGCATGGAAATCCATTTCCACCACTAAGAGGGGAAAAAATTAAAACTATCATAGAATTCTGACTTAATAAGAGATAAAAAGATTAAGTATCTGAGATTTGACATTTAGTTTTTTTTTTCTTAGTTGGGAGAATGTTACGGGTGCAGAGCAGATACACCCAGAACAGGGCCCCAATTCATCAGAAGAAACCAGAGAAAACCAATAATGAATCATAAACCAAGCCAAATAAAAGCCGCTCTGTGGTGGTGCTATTGAGGTTCACAGTATGTACTGTAGTTCACATAGCGATGGACTACAGAATGGACGTTTAGAACTACAAAGTCCATCTTAACAAGAAGAGGAACTGATAGCACGGACAGTAAGTGGAACAAAAATGAGGTGTGTTCAAACTTTTGAGTAGTGCTGTATGTGTATATTTGTAACAGGCTGTGTGTAGTGCCCCCATCATACCCTTATTTTTACCCCAGCTGTTTCCTGGGGGGATTTACCATTTTACACCTGCACACTCAGGCAGAGCTGGACCGCGCAGTGCTTGCTGCTCATATTTGGTTCTCTCACTACCACACGCAGGATTTTGTTAAATATGCCCCTAAAACACAGGAGGGTCTTTTGAAGATTATAAAATTGGAAATCTCATCTCATTAACTTCTGCTTAATTTTATACTAAACCTGTGGAGGGGTTCCCCATGAAATAAAAAGTTTCAGGTGATAGGCAGATACACCCTGGACAGGGCGCCAATCCATCACCGGGCACACACTGTCTGACACAGACATACACTATATATGTGGGGGCAATTTAAAACAGCCAATTTACCTTGAGTCCATGTTTTTGGACAATGGGAAGAAACCGGAGAATCCGTAAAAAGCCCTTGCGGACCTGAGGAGAACATGAAAACATCCAGATTGGGATTCGAACCTTGATCGAATGGGATGTCATGAAATTTGTTATCTGTGTAAAGTGTAATTGTCCCTATACTTTTGTACTTCTACTACTTAAATGTCCGGTCCGCACTGCAGGTCAAAACAACAAACCTGGACTTAACATATGCACAATATGACGACTTCACCCAATGCATCGTGGGTACAATCACCATCTTTAACAACATCAATCACAATGATTCGTTTGATCTTATGGTTATTTGATAGACTGGTTTATTAATTAATGCGAGTATGTGATTATTATTAATTATGGTTGTTAATGATCACTGTTTTGTTGTTCGTTAAAAAAAAAAAAAAAAGCGCTGCCACAGAAGATCTACAGAGGTGTCCATGCTTTAAAAACGTTCTTTGTGAGCACTTTGATTTGGCTGAGCATGTTGGGTTTAGTGAATAAGTGACTGAAGGACATCAGACAGACATGACGTTACTCTGTGGAAACACGGACACACCTGTACGCACACCAACGATTGCTTTGTGTAGTAATTTGCATCGCAGATAATAAAGGTTTGGATGTCATGTTCTATAAAAAATCAGAACCTGGCAAAAAAGGATTTAATACAGACACACACACACTATATAGGGGCAATTTAGAGCAGCTAATTCCCCTTGAATCCATGTCATTGGACTGTGGAAGGAAACCAGAAATCCCATGCAGACACAGGGAGAACATGGAAACTCCACCCAATTTTGAACTTGGATCTGGCTACACCACCATGACGTGATCTAGTCTGGTTTTCAAAATGAACGCTGATCACTGAGTAACAGATTTACAGTTTCTCCAACAATCAAATACTGCTTTCTAGTGGCCAAATCACAGACTGCAGTTTATATAAAACATCGGAAAAATGATGTATTGTATATCACACATTGAGGTGTGTGTTATCGTCAACTAGCCGACAAGCAGTGTGGCATACGCCGCATAATTGTGTCCTATCCCAGTATAACGTCGCCGGTCCTATCCCTGCCTCACCACCATAAACTACGGAAGTATTCCTGCAGTCAGCGTATTGTTGAGCAGACTGTATAATTATGCACGTCTCTGAAGGTCTTCCAATGTTGGTAATCGAAGGTTACGGCAGTGTTGCAGAGTTCCATTTTTGGTGAATGAGATTTTTCCAAAAATATGTGACTGATAGAAACTAACAGTTACCTGATGCAGAAGTTTGTAGAACATTAAGGGAATTGTTGCGGCCATGTTAGGAAACCAAAGGGGGTGGGGCTCCATCATGTATCCCATGGTTTGGCAACTTAGTCCTTTATATATAAACAGAGAGAGAGAGAGAGAGAGAGAGAGATAATGTCACTGCTGGAAACGGCTCAGCCATTCAGATTCAAGGACCAGAACTCAAAACTACCCATTTAATAAATGACCACTACACCCGCTGTGCCCCCCTCCCTCATTTATATGTAGAAAACAACAGAGCAGTCTCAACATCTCCAAAAGACTGGACCTAAACCGGTCAATGCAACGGCTTTATTCATCATTGTATGGTAGAGTTACAGTCTGAAATGGTATATGCAGGTGTGTGTGTGTGTGTGTGTGTGTGTGTGTGTGTGTTTGTCCAATGCTCACAGGATGCAACATGGGGCTGATGGTGGTCTGGAGGAAACAGAACAATACATTGAGGAACCAGCAGAGCCTCATGCTCATTAGCCTCGTTCATCAACCGGGGACTGAAAGAGAGAGAGAGAGCGCAGTGACAGAAATATATGGAGCTCTGAGAGCAAAGACAATACTCGGATAAAAAGGAGGGAAAAAAAGTCTGCAGGAAAGAAGAGGAGAGTTTAAACATCAACATGATTGGGAACACTAATGCTTTGTGTTGTTTTGTGTGTGTGTGTGTGTGTGTGTGTGTGTGTGTGCGTGCGTGCGTGTGTGCGTGTGGTTAGTTAAAAACCACTAGCCTGAGATCCGAGTCCAGTTACAAATTGCTGTGCAAACCTATACAACAGCTCGTTGGGCAAATGGGTTACACAATGGACAGGTTGTCGGTTCATTACATTACAAACACATTCATCTCATCTCATTAACTTCCACTTATTCTTTAACCAGGGTCATTGGCATGCCCATCCAGGGAGGAACATTTTGGGTGTTGGTCAGATACATTTGGGACAGGGCACCAATCCATCACTGGACGGACACACACACACACATACACACTCTCTATAGTTCCCGGGAAAACCCCTCGCAGACACGAGGAAACGTGGAAACTTCACCCAGATCGGCATTCAACGCGGGGATCCCCAGCACTGAGCGAGGAATGAAGCCAACACACCCAGAATGCACCACATTAACATTTAATCTACAAATTTGATTTGAGTGTCCATTAAAAGTAGATTAATGATGAATGAAAGGCCTCGGCGAGCTTCAGGTTGCCCCACAGTTCCTCCTCTCTGTCCCTCGCATTGTTCAAACTCAGCAGCACCGCTCGCTCCAGCCGTCCCTCCGCTGGACAAATAAAAACACATCCAGCCGGATAGGAAAATTGTTTAGTGAGACGTCCTGAACATTATTTACATCATCCAGCATCATCAGGCTCCTCCCACTGAAAGAATGTGAGCAGGCTGTACAGCGTCCTCCCGCAAACCCAAAATACCAAACGTGTAAAACGAAAAAGCTCAGATTTTTAGGCTCTGAATCTGGAATCCAGACAAGAGTTTAGAAGAGGAAGAAGAACGTAAGCGATGAAGATAAGATCAGTTTGGGCATCACATCAACTCATCAGTTTTGCACCCTGGTGTCGGCACACTTTGGGTAACTGTGAGACTCCAGTTATGAGGACATCAGGAAGGATGGGTTCTGAGCCGGGAGCAGGGGGGTGGGGAGGGGTGCAGGGATGTTCTTAAAAAACGCAAATGAGTTCAAACTGTAGAACCGAAATGAAGGGTTTTAATTCAGATCATTTTGACACTTTAGTACTTTATTAGGAACAATCCCGCTCACCATTAAGGAACCGTCATTTAAGGTTCGAATCCCAATCTGGTTGAAGTTTCCATGTTCTCCTCGTGTCCCTGTGGGTTTTCTCTGGGTTCTCTGGGTTCTCCGGTTTCCTTTCACAGTCCAAACACACGGTTTTAGGGTGAATTGGCTGCTCTACTGTGTGTCTGTGTGTATCCACTAATAGATTGGTACCCTGTCCTGGGTGTCCAGCGATCAAATGGTTTACTTTCTGGAGGTTTGTCATGTTCTTCTTGATTTTGACTTCTTCCTATACGAAAATCCTAAGAGGATCCCAGTTTGAATCCCAATCTGAATGGAGTTTCCATGTTCTCGTGCAGTTTGGGTTTTCTCTGGGTTCTCCGGTTTCCTCCCACAGTCCAAAAATTCAAGATTTAAGGTGAATTGGCTGCTAAATTGCCCCTATATAGTTTGTGTAAATAAGTGTGTGGCCAGTGATAGTACGGCACCCTGTCCTGAGTGTATTTGCCCAGCACCCAAAACGTTCTCCCCTAAATGGGCATTGGGGAAACCCCTCCCCCCCATGACCCTAATAGAGGATTAAGTGGAGGATAATGAGATGAGAACATAATATTGTTGTTTTATTGTCCTTGAATCTTTGTAATGTTCTTCTCGTTTCTGGTTCCCTCACGTGTGGAAAAACCTTAGGAGGTTTTAGGTTTGAATCTCAATCTGGGTGGCATTTTCATGTTCTCCCCGTGTCCAAAAATTCAAGATTTAAGGTGAATTGGCTGCTAAATTGCCTCATATACTTTATGTTTGTGGAAATGAGTGTGTGCCCAGTGATGGTGCGGCACCCTGACCTGGTTGTATCTGCCCACCACCTGACATGTTCTCCCCTAAGTGGGCATGGTGAAGCCCCTCCCCCTCATGACCCTAATAGAGGATTAAGTGGAGGATAATGAGACGAGATTAATTGTCCTCTGTGATTCCCAGCCGCGTGTGGTTGGGGGTGGTAATGCTCACATTTCCCAGCATGCCGTGCCTGTAACCTTGGCATTGTCACTTTCGCTCAAACCCTGGTTTCTGATGACACTGCGATGAGATTTTGGTGTCAGTATGAAATGCTGTTATTTGCCATCCACGAACCACTGTCCCAGAATAACTGCAGTTTGACCAGATCCTCTGTTTGTTCTCTCTATATTTAAACCGCTGGTTTTCTCGGCTGTGACCTTACGCCATGTTCAGCGCTGGGATGAATAAACCCAGACATTAGCGATTGATGTTTCTGGTTACCCTTCTGTTTGTATTGTTCACCACCGTGCCCTCGGTTGGACATGTCCGAGTGTCCTTGATACCATAAGATGTACACGCAGTACTGAATGACCGCTTTTGTCTTGTGGAACGAAAAACTTCCAGATCTTTGGATTTTTTGAAAGCGTTTTCCAGCTTTATTTCCAGGAATAGCCTGAAACCACCGTGCTCTCTCTAGATGCTTCTATTTCAGGCTGTGATATATTCATGCAGTGTGTGGGAAGTTTTTACATTTCTCAACCACCCCCACAGACCCCCACTCCACTACCAATCTACACACATATTCCATAATTACCTTAAACTCCAATCCCTTACATTTGAATTAAAACAAGAAGACTAATGTCAATTAAGTAAAGACGCACATCGGTGGCGGACCAAAAAGAAAGACGTGAATGAGGAGGAGCGGCGTAGGCCTCCATGTGCCGGAGACAGAAGGAAGCCTTAACAGAGCTACTAAATAATCCCAACCTAATGATGTCCCTCAAAATGATCTTTTCGATCGAGACCTCACAGAAGTTTGTGTAAAAACCATCTTTCTTCAGGCCCTTGGAACAGTTCAGTGGGTTTGAGAACTCGGTAGCTGATCAAAACCAGGTGTCCACGTGTTTTTTCTTCTCTTTGCACATGCTTTCCATTTGCGCTGGATGAAAATGGGCTTCAATTAAAACCAAATGCACTCACTGACAGTCGGACGAAGTGGCGAGCGCCGTCAGAGAAGCCTCCCTTGCCGTAGGGAAACAAAAGCCAGTGCACAAACAACCACCCAAGCTCCACAGCAGGTAACAAGGGAAATAAGATCTTTTACAGGCTCCTGTTTTTATTTACTCCGCAGTTGGAAGAATTCAAAGTATAATGACGAGAGCGCCGAGGGAGTCGCGCAGCAATAAACATTACAGTTAGACAGTAATTCTAAAATGATCTCGCGCCACACAGTGGGTTTTAGTGCAGCTGTTTAAAAAACAAAGAAAACACAGTGTGTAAGTCAATATATATATATATATACATACAGTATATACCTATAAACACCAAAGCCCTCACTGACCGCGCTAGTTCTCTCACTTCCCGAGTACCGACGAGGCTGAAACTTAGCAGCGTGATTCCATACCATGTCCTTGGAAAAACGAACAGGTTCTCGGTTTTCCACGTTCGATTGTTTGTTCGCTATCGCCATCGAATGCAACACTTCAGATGGATTGGGGTCTTGGCGAGTATCTACGAAGCGGAAACTCTATAATCTCCATCACCAGATAAATTCCCATAAGAAAGCGAGCGCGTGGACGCCGTAGTCCCAACTCTCACTATATACATTCCACATATACATTACAGATGTTTAATCCAAACCCTCACTCTATAATAATACACACATTTGAATATATAACCTCCATGTGCCATTATTAGGTACACCTCATCAATTCTACACTCATCATATAGATGGACTTTGTAGTTCTAAAGATACATTCTGTTTTTCTACATACTTTGTTAGAATGCTTTAACATGTTCTCTGATGATCAGGACCACCACAGAGGAGGTATTAGGGTGGTGGATGATTCTCAGTACATGGTGGTGCAGGTGTGTGAGTGTGTGTGTGCTGGTACGAGTAGATGCTTTGTTCACCATGATATTTAACATACTTACTCTTTAGGACCCTGCGGAGGTTTATATACTCTGTACAACCACCACAACTGAAGGAACTTTAAGTTTTTTTTTTCGCAATTTGTGAACCGTGCACCCTGCAGCTTGGTTTAGGGCGTGTCTGACTTTGGAGTGTCGTGTGCGCAGTGTGACCAATTACATGTAAATTACAGCTTACACCGATTTTTAGGAGACAATCCCCTCAGTGTCGGCGCAGCAGCTTCGAATCAGATCGGTAGTCCTTTCTTTTTTTCTCCGTAGGAAAATAATATCTAAAAGACTGCAAGGTTTGAATCCCAATCTGGGTGGAGTTTCCATGTTCTTCTTGTGTTCATGTAGGTTTTCTCCAGGTTCTCCGGTTTCCTCCCGCAGGATTTAAGATAAATTGCCTGCTTTAAATTGCCGCTCTATAGATTCTGTGTGATAGATTGGTGGCCTTGGGTGGATCTGCCCAGCGCCCAAGATGTTCTCTCCTGGACGGCATAGGGAACCACCCTGCGACCCAGGGATGTAATTAGGCGGAAAATAATAATATGAGAATCTGTGTATTAAAAAGGCCTAAGTTGCCGAACTATGAGATACACACAACAGAACCCCACCCCCTTTTTCCCTTTTGTTTTCTAACAATTGCTTTAATATTCTACAGATTGCTGCATCAGGTAACTGTAAATGTTTCTATCATTCGCAAAAACATCATCAACATCATCAACCTAACGGCTGTTCTGGAACTTCGCGGAATAACCATAACCTTGGGATACTTTCGGACACGTGCAGTCTGTTGTTCTAAGTCACAGAAGCATAAATATACAGTCTGCTCAACAATACACTGACTACAGGAATACTTCCGGAGTTTATGGTGACGAGGCAGGGATAGGACCGGCAACGTTATAAGGCTCAATTATGCAGCGTATGCTACACCGTGGGTCGGCAGTTTACCCTACAAATGCAAATAATCAGATATTATCTGAATAGCGATGGCCAGCAAGTGAAGCCGTAAACATGAGACTATTAGAAGTTCATTACATCACTAATCTTTTAATCAGTTTTTATGAGAAAAGCAAAATCCGATGAAAGAAAAGACCATTACAGTAATAACAACGTTGGCATTGGGGTTTGTAATTCAGCCGAGGGTACTGTGCGCGCGATGGCCGTCTTTTTGTCTCATTATTTTGAATGAGTCAGAAGTTTAAAGGCAGATTGGAACCATTTAGTACATTACATCCCGAAATACATTTGTGTTTTGTCTGTGATAATCCCGATGTATAATTGTCTACGCTAAAAAAAGAAACCCTTCATTTGAGGTAAGAACTACTTTTGTTGTTAAAGAAGAGAAAAATTGAACGTATTGCCCAACAATTATCTCTCTTTGGATACAGATACATTTTAAAAGTCGTTCTAAAGCCATAGACAGACTGGCGTGCTGAACTGGAACATCTGTAAGAGTGATGACCAGAAAAAAGAACACGGAGCTCCCTGAAGAAAAGAGACTCTATGACAAGGATGGACTGACCAGGTCAGAAATGAGGAATCGCTGAAGACTGAACAGACGGACCTGCTGCAAACCGTTTAACTCTTTTTTTTTTTTTTTTAACTTTATTTTTTTAAATGGGAATAAAAATAAATAAGGAGTCAGGATAAGATCAGGATTCAAACCTGGAGCCCCAGCGCTGAGAGAAAGACGGGCTGACCACTATGTCCTTGGAGTGTAAATGTGTAGAGTCTGAGAAATGCCTCTTGCCACCTGTAACCTCTCTCCACAGCATATGATGTCACAGCTTATTAAGTGACACACGGCATCAGGTGTGCTCATCTGGATCGCTGAGCTACACGTCGACTCTGCCTATCCTCCCCCCAGCGCCACTGCGTTACACCCTTGTTACACAGTTATTGACGGGTGAATTACTTCATATGGAGCTTTACCGAAGACCTAGCTGTAAAATGCACTGATTTTTAATCTCTATATGTACTGCACGCCTAACTTTGGTGATGGACACACAAATGGTGACGGGCTACAGATCCCATAAGGCCGCAGGCCAATCAGCAGGGTGTGGTAGCTCAGAGGTTAGGGTGTCACAAGCCTGGGCAAAGCCCAGTACCACCATAAAGCAATCTGGAATTTTAGACCCAAAGACCTGAAGATTCCTAACACTCATTCATTCATCTGAACGCTCCTCTTCAGCGCTGGAATCCAAATCAAACTCCTGGTATTATAATCATCGTATCATTGCATTAAAAAGGTACATAATATAGAGTTACGGCTGATTTAGGTTATGGGTTTTGTATCAGGAAGTGGTTCACAGATCACAGAAGTTCACGTGTTCTGAGTGAAGAAAGAAAATTCTGATATTTAATATTACAGCATTCTCACTGGGTTCAGATTCAGCGGGTTCTGTATCACTGTCCTTCAAACGGTTGTCATCATTACAGAAAATGCATCCGTGCGATGGGTTCTATTGTTGGGAGAGCGCCGCAGAGAAGCTTTAAGGACGGATGCTTGTTGCTGTCAAAGACCTTGACAGATAAAAAAGCTCTGTCTTCGACGGAGACACACACGTCCAATCCACCCAGCGTGCTTATTGATTTTGTCAGATTCATTTGAGGACCTCCTTCAAAAGTAAGATATTTGTATGTAAATAAGTCGGGCGATTCAATACGCACATGAAAAAAAAGAGGGTTTATAGGACGTGTGGTGCTTTTTATCCTCATGGACCGTCAGAACGCACGGCGTCCCGAGAATCTGGCGCATTGTACTGTATAATATCAGCTCTCCTTTTAGTTTTACTTATTACCTTCATAAATTATTTACACTGAGATCTGTGAAATATGAGGACTGAAGAGATAGTGATCGATTTCCTGTAAGGGTTTGAGGGGGGTGGGGATGCTACACTGGTGTGCTACGTCTGAAGAGAAAAATGGAATAGAAGTAACACGGATTTATAAATTCATGACTTTTAGAATAAAAAGTGGTTTGAACATGAGCTGAGAGCCAGCTGATGGGTGCTGACAGTTCTGAGCAGTGACTAGTGCTGCAGGGCCTGCTTTATCTTCTACAAGGGTCGTTGTGGGGGGGGGGGGGAGGTAATTCACATCCATAGGAAAAGGTTTTGGGCGATGGGCTGATAGGGTGCCAATCCATTGCTGGGCACACACTCACACAAAGAAACAATATTGGGGCAATTTAGAGCAGCCAATTCACCTTGACTCCATGTTTTTGGACTGTGGGAGAAAGCTACTTGGGTTGCAGCAGGTTCCCCATGCCCATCCAGCAAAGGACATTTTGGGTACTCTGCCTAAATACACCCAGCACATGGTGCCAGTCCAATCGCTGGGCATACACTCACACACACAGACCCACACTATATGGGGCAATCTAGAAATGGGTGATCCAGAGCAGCTAATTTACCTTGAATTCACGTTTTTGGAATGGAAACCAGCGAACCTGGAGAAAACCCACGCAGACATGGAAAGAACATGCAAACTCCACCGGGATCGGAATTAGATCTATTTATCCGTTATCTTCCGCTTCATTTTGTACTAGTCAGGAGGGAGGGGGTTCCCCCTGCCCATCTAGAGGAGAACAATTTGGGACGGGGTGCCAATCCATTGCTGGGCACACACTAACTCACACAGACTGAATGGGGTGATTTAGAGCAACCAATTCACCTTGAATCCATGTTTTTCTGACTGGGGAGAAGGTTCCTAATGCCAATCCAAGAGAGAACATATTGGTTACTAGGGAGAACATGCAAACTTCACCCAGATCAGGATTGCACAGTGTACACGACCTTTTCCTTAGAGGGCGTGTGCATACGCAAAATGAAATGAGAGAGCAGTTGCACCTCAATCAGAGCTCCGCCCACAGGACTGCAGCTCCACCCCTCCTTTATTAGAAAGGGAGAGAGCATGGATAAGCGCCCCCTTTGGCCCGTTTTGGTTGGCACAATGTGGCTTTCTGCGTTGCCATCCTAAAATGCAGCAACAATTTTTTTTACAATGTTATAGATGTCATAAAAAATCTCTTCTCTATACCTATAAACACCAAAGCACTCACCGGCTCACTGACTCATCTCCACTTCCCAAGAACCTACAAGTCATTCCTTATCATGTCCTTGGAAAACCTACTGATAAGTTCCCATAAGAAAGCGAGCGCGTGGAAGCCGTAGTCCCAACTCACACTATATACATTCCACAGATGTTTACTCGCCCCAAACCCTCACTCTATAATAATACATACATTTAATATATAACCTCCAAACATCATCACTCTTTCAAACACAACTGCCTTTCAACTTTCCCGCTGTTAGCAGGTTCTCTATTCCGCTAGTGTACAGAGTAAAAGAGTACAAAGACATTTTTTCACCAGAGCTTCAATCACTCCCGATTCCTTACAGTCATTTTAGCATGTTCTCCTGCCACAGCCCCTCAGGCTTTATGTAGGTCACTTCTGTAATGAGATCATGGCAGGATTGTTACGCATTGCAACATACAGAACTCTCTCACTCGCACATGAGACAGACAGCCTCTGTTTATCTGGCGCTTTGATTCTCACACTTTTTGCTGGAAGACGTGATTTTTACAGTTCAAAGCGTTCAGCTGCAGAGCAGAGCAGTGCACACCACTGAAATTAGCATGTTCACTAATGGGACAGACTTACAAGGACAATGTTTTACACTCATATGGTTTCTCCTGGGTCTTTGATCTTTTCAGATAACCCAAATCTTCCCCAAATGTTCCTGTGTACAAAGCACGGTTCATAAAAACACGACTGGATCAGAATCAGGCCACTTTATTAGACACACTATCATGATTCTCAGTACTGTAGTGATACTGATGTGTTTGTGAGCTGTGTTAGTGTGTTGTGCGCTTCTGTGATCCAGTGGTGGGCTGTGCATTTTACACCTGGGCCTTCAGTTCTGATCCCGCTGAATGAATTCACCTGTCAATCACGATTTTATGGCTATAACAACACTTTTTTATGCAGAAATGCAGTATAAAAAGTCACGTCCTCGCAGATAGATAAATCATTGTGACGGGGGATGGGTGGGGGGGGGGGGAATATAAAATAACACCTGCAGAGATCCATCGGTCCACAACTGTGTTTTAATGAATTTTAAATCATGTGTAAATAAAGCCTTTACATTTCAGCATGTAAAATCCTGTCCCAGGTCCTCATTTATACCCCCCACCCCCTCCCCCGATACAATTGTGTAGCCGAACATAAAATACACTGACAACAACCTCATAAAACTGCAAAATGATTTAGGAAAATAACCCTCAGCACAAATCCTGATAATTTGTACAAAATCCACCCTCCTTTTTTCCTTAAAAAGATCAGAGACTGTGAAAACGCTGACATGGCGTAGGCCTTCTAGAAGGCTCTGATATAGAGAACTTCAAATCGGATTGGTTGAAGAAACAGGTTGCTCTACACTTATTTAATGCTACAGGGGGCGCAACATTCATTCTAAAGGTGTGGGCAGAAAAATTAAAAGCCTGGCAACCAATGATGCTGAAATGTGATTGGTTAAATAAGGAAATACAAATACAAAATACAATTTCCATCAGTTTGAGATTCAGAGATTTTTAGGCCTTCAGAGACGACGTTGAAGGCCCCACGGCCCGCCGCTGGTGTGTCACTGTCCATCAGCTCCACGTTAAAAATGCCAGGATTTAATCCTGATGCAGGTTTGATGACATTCTGACGGCTACCATGTGTGAATCGAGAGGATGAAGGATTCACGATGAGCCATGTTGATGTGCCCGTTATGCGCCCGACGTAAAACAGGTGCCGTCTGCAGCAGGAATGTACCGCCTCAGCTCACCCTCACGGCATTTTATCGTAAGAGGAACAATAAGGTTGACAGAGTTACTTATAATTCCAGATAAACCCTCAATTCATCATGAACTGACCCTCCAAATTCATTCATTCATTCATTATCTTCCGCTTATTCCTTTATGGGGGTCGCAGGGGGGGGTTCCCCATGCCCATCCAGGGGAGGGTGTCTTGGGCGCTGGGGACTCACATAGCCACACACACTATACAGGGCAATTTAGAGCATTCAATTTATCTTCATGTTTTTGGACTGTGGGAGGAAACTGGAGAACTCGGAGGAAACCCATGCAGACATGGGGAGAACATGCAAACTCCACTCAGATGGGGCTTCGAACCGGGAATCCCCAGCGCTGAGAGGCCCCCTCCAAATTGATGCTCCAAAATATCTCCAACCGACTCGGTCCGTAATGTTGGTTTCTCATTTGACAATCATCCTAAAGCTTTCAGATCAGGTCACTAAAGCGTTCCATTCCTGCAGCTTCATTCTGTAGAACAGTGGTTTTCAACGTATGGGCTGCGACCCCCAGTGGACCACAGATGTACTGCAGGAGGGGCCGTAGGCCAAAAATCTTTTTTATTATTATTTTTTTTTTCCATTGACGGTGTTAACAAATGTGTTCAATTAAAAAAAAATTCTCAGAGTAAAATGACACAAACCCTGTACCTAAATGAGTGTAATTTATCAACCAATCACATCGCTTCGTTATCAGCTATTGATTACGTCATCGATGACGTCATTGCGTTTGAGCCCTGCGTACGTCAGGTGATCACGTCAGGTTCGCTCTCGTGCCTTTCGCCTCTCAGTGTGTGACAGAGTTTAAATGAAGGTAAGCGCCACGTAGCGGATGTATGTTTTTAACAAAAACGCTGTAAAATACACAAACTACACAGAAGTCATTCATTAATCACGTCACATATCCGTCTTTTGGACGTTTAACGAACCGCGCGCGCCCCACTGACCGTATTTGATGGCCTCAGGTTTGCTCTGCTCTCCTTTGGTCACTCAGTTTGTGACGTAGATTAAATTGAGGTGACCACAACACAGCAGACCTTTGTTTTTAATGTTTTAAATCACGTTCTCGATCAGCGCAAGCCACTAAAAGTATGTGACCTCGTCAGCTTTGTTCTGATTCTCTCTCTCTCTCTTTCTCTCTCTCTCTCTCTCTCTCTCTCTCTATATATATATATATATATATATATATGTGTGTGTGTAACGCACTGTATCATATCTACTGTAAAAGTGCTTTATGTTGTGTTTTGGTTATCCGTACAGGCTGTGACTAACAGATTGTAAATAGATTGTAAATAGATTGTTAGAGTTAAACTGTATCCTGTGGAGTTAAAGAACATGCAAAACAGCAAAAACAAATATGTAAGAATAAAATTAATTAATTAGTAATTATTTATTCTTTGGTTGTGATTCTATACACATGGCTCAAAACACTAGCGCTGTCTTCAATAACAACATTCAGCCGTTTAGATTTGCGTCAAAGGCAAAAGAGACCACCAGAGGGCAGCAAAGCACAAACTGAGCCCAGCATCAGAACTGGGAATTCTGACCAGTAGGAAGCGGGCTCTTAAACACCTCTCCGCGGCCTTATGTGTGCCACCTTTATATGACGCGGGTAGTGAGAACGCCATGGGACAGGAGCGTGACTTTTGGTGAGCTCCATTGGCCGAACGGCGGCAGTTTGAGGGTTAATACGGTCTGTAATAAAGCCCATTCCTATCCCAGCCGCTGTGTGAGTCCCACTTTCCACATTCCATAGTTGTGTTCGTCATCTGGTACGAAGTGAGCGCCACAAATAACGCCGTGAGCGCACACTTCCTTTGAAGTTAATCCATTTTCTTCACTTTTTTAAATAATTTGTGAACACACAGCTACATTAAATAGTACAGGTGGGGTTGGACTCGAACCATCAGCAAAGTACAAACACTTGGGACCGATAGGGCTTTTTTCAAAACAAAAAAAAGGGTCCAGTGGAACCCGGACCGTAGACGCTGGCGCCGTGTTCGGATGATGAAGGCTTTTATACATTTAACACTTGTGTCGGCTCCTGCCCCTGCTGGAGAAATGACACCGGTGCTGTGATGTGTAGATTCCGCTACTTTGTTGCCCAGCCGCAGGAGCCTGGTGTGAGTGTGTGACGCGCCGTTGGTCTGGGTGTGCATGGGTGGGTGTAATCCAAGCCTGTGCTTGCGCACATCGCCACCACACGGAAGCCTGTAAACGCTGGGCGTGCGTTTCAAGCAGGGTTTTGTATCCATGCTGCACATATGTAGCCACTCCACATCAAAGGCGCCCCCTGTAGTCAGGAGCTGGGTGGTCTTTTCCAGACACGTGACTGACGACTACAAGCGTCCAGGTAACCATGGAAAACCAGACACCCGACTCTGAAGAGGCCGTAGTACACGCGGAACCAGAAACAAAACATTTACATAGGCAGCTTCGCTGCTAATATATCACGGGTTCTCCGGAGAGAGAGGTCCGTTTATGAGGAATGGACAATCCGCAGGCCAACACTACATAAATCCACTGCGGGCGTCTCTGGTGTCTTCAGGGTCTTTAGGTTTGATTTAAGGCCCACATGCTCTTCTTCTCCGAGATCTTCATCTCTATTTTTCACCGTTCCCCAGACCCTCTATTCATCACCATATTCAGACGGTGGCTTAGTGATTAGCATGTTGGCCTTTCAGTGCTGGGGATCCAGGTTCTCCGGTTTCCAAACCAGGGATCCACCTCCCCAACACCTCTGTGGAGGGGGGGGGGGTCCTGATCATCCGAGTACAAACTAATGAGGACTAACAAACACTGGTTCAGAAGCAGATGGACTACAGAATGTCATTGTAGAACTACAAAGACCATCTATACGATCAGTAGAACTGAAACTGAGATGTACGATCAGTAGAACTGAGATGTACCTAATAAAAAGGCCGGTGAGTGTACAAATAAATCAAGAAACCTGGCAGTAGAAATGTCTGAAAATCATGACTTTATCGAAAAGCCCTCTGCAGAAGAAAATGATCTCCAGCTGCCGACACGTCCAGGGTTTCACCTCGTCCCAATTCCCTCGGCTGAGGGGAAAACGGACAAACTGCAGCAGCTGAGGAAGCGTTACGAGAAATCCAAGCGGCGCGGACACAACTACAAAGCCAGCGCTTTTCCACTTCTCGCCTCCACGAGCACAGAGGTCATCCGAATCTTGAACGCGAGCCACGTCCGACACATCCGGGGCCTTAAATGTGAGTTATGCTTCCCATTCGTGGATTCCGATTATCTGAGGAATGCTCAACAGCTGGAGCAATGAAAGAAGAAAATTAAGAGCATTTCCTGTGACCTGGATCCAGGATGGAAGGAGATGTGCAGGACAGAGCAGCCGATGAGATCAGACAAGTGAGGCAGTCGAGAAGATCTGAGGACTTGTCTTCATTTACTGAAGACGCCCAAAGTATGAAAGAAAGCAATCCTGAGGTGCACGATAAGACGTTTCGGGGGATGGGCAGACACACCCGGGAGAGGGCGCCAATCCATCTCTGGGCACACACTCACTCACTCACACAAACCCTATATAGTGCAATTTAGAACACGTAATCCACCTTGAATCCATGTTTTTGGACTGTGGATGGAAACCGGAAAAAAAACCCTGGCGACACAGGGAGGACATGGAAACGCCATCCAAATCCGGACTCAAACCCGGAACCCCAGCGAGTGACCTGACCTCCATGCCACCATGCCATCCTGATTTAGCTCATTACATCTCATCTCATTATCTTCCACTTGATTCTCTACTAGAGGGCACCAATCCATCACTGGACAATGTTACACCCAAAACACACCCATGAATAATTAAGACCATTAGTACACGCTTTTTGCGCCTTCAGGTGTGGATTCATTTACATTTAGTTATTTAGCAGACGCTTTTATCCAAAGCGACTTACAGACATCCCAACTTGATGGTTGGGGTCAGAACACAGGGTTGATTCAGCACCCTTGAGCAATGAGGGTTAAGGGTCTTACTCAAGGATCCACAATGGTAGCTTCAGTGGACCTGGAATTTGAACCCCCAACCTTTACATTGACAGCCCAATACCCTGACCACTGAGCTACCACTCCCTCAAGCTACCACTACCCCTCCTCTTCCTCATGGCGGTGCACCGGTGCAACCCGGCAACCAGTGATGGCAAAAAAAATGGTGAAAACGAGGGATGAACGTAAGCAGACAAAATGATTTAATGTGTATTTATGGACAAAATATAATTCCCAGTCTGTGATTCAGATATTTTTTTGGTCTTAGGAGAAGACTTTGAAGGCCCTGACGGCCCCCCACTGCCGTAAAAAAAAATACAGACTGTAGTCCATCTGTTTGATGTCTGCGTTGGACAAAACACAAAGGTCTGCTTGTACTGCGTGACCTCTGTGAGTCTAAAAGCTTTTAATGTAAATACCGCGAATAAGGGTAATAATGTAAAATGACACAGCGACATGTTTTTATTTTATATTGCAGTTCATTACAGGGTTTTTACCGGCCAGAAAAAAATCAGTGCAAGTGAAAGAGAGAGAGAATTTAATAAGAGTGTGCTCTAAATCATCTTTTGGAGAGATTTCTTAAGTTCTCCTTTAAATTCCAAAGTCTTGATTTAAGTTTAGTACATGCTGTTTAGGAGAATCACGCCCCAGAAAATGTGGACATCTGATCTGAAACGAAAAAAATCCAAAGTGTATGTGGAGCATGGGAGGGGACAAGGTGTTGCCTGTAAATGGGGGGTGGATTTTGGGAGGCAGAACAAAGGATGCACCTGCAAATGATCTGTGTAATGAGTCGTCTCTTCCTTCTGTTCAGCGTGAGCAGTCAATATAAAGGGAGTGGGAACTGCTGAGTGAACGAGAGAGAGAGATGCTAGTTGAGTGTTGTCGGTGTAAAAAAAAAAATGCAGCGTTTAATCTGTAATCTTTAAAAGATAATATCTAAGGACCAGTGTAAAGGGCATGGTGCTCATAAAACCTGTTTTTTATTTTATACCTGGAAGTAAAGAGCAGTTGGTTCTCCTGGACTCCTTACCGTTAGAGCGCCTCGTCCAAACCCTAACGAGCAGGTAACAGGACCGAACCCGAGTATTAACAGCCGCTGAATCACTGTGGCTCCAGAAATCTGATTGAAAACCAATTATTGGTGCTACAAAGCATCAGGTGGGAGTGGGGGGGAGGGGTGGGGGGGGTCAGGGCTGTACAAAACACTGAATGGACATGAGTATCGTGCCTCAGAAAGGACTTTATTTTTTCATCTCGTGCCATCTGCGTCTCCGTGTAATTAGTATGTTCATTCATTCATTATCTTAACGTTTGGTCGTTTAGCGGACGCTTTTATCCAAAGCGACTTACAAGTAACCCTCTTAATATTTGGGGGTCAGAACACAGAGGTACCTACAGCACCCCTGGAGCAATCAGGGTTAAGTAATTTCATGGTAATTTCAGTGGTCCTGGGATTTGAACCCCCAAACCACTGAGCTACCTGAGTGGAGGATTTATCTTCCTCTAAATCCTCTACTAGGGTTGGGGGTGG
>JAOUQT010036382.1:0-11263 GCA_025769995.1 Xyliphius kryptos
GTATGGATTACTTGGGTTGTTACTGACATCTGGTGAAAATTTCATGTCAATAGCACCTCTAGAAATATATTTACTGAAAAATGGTGACATGTTCAATACTTATTTCATCCGCTGTATATATATATATATATATCAATGCATCCAGTATTCATAATAAAAACATAATGTTTTGTCTAAACGTAGGTAGTGAAAATTGAGCATGCAGCCACCTACACACTGCTTGGGAAACTAAAATCATTTGGTTCATAAGATTTTTTTTTATGTTGTACCTATAATTCTGCAAAAATCTAAAATGTTACATTATTTACCTCTTTACATTTGGAACCTCTTGCTTCCAATTATTATTATTGTTATTGTCCTTCAGTGTCCTAACGATTAGTTTCTAAGAAGCCATTGTGGAACACTTCACATGCATAAATATGTGTGAATCTTGGTTGTATTGTGACACAATTTCTGTCGCTAATCATTTTCTATCGCTGATGCTATGCAAACCACACATTTTGTACACACATTTACACCTTAGCAACAAGTTATATCTGTGACGTAAACTGATTCACACCCATTCAAATAAGTTGAAATAAAAGCAGACCCATTCTTCCTGCTATCCAGTTTAGAACAGCTTCTGTGGAAGCTTTGGAACCCTGCAATCTACACTGCAGAGCAAGTATTGCTGCAATCTAGACAACTGTGAGTCCGATGGAGGAGAGGAACTCACTTTTGTATTAAAGACGATTCCGACACTGACTTTGGCTTACAACAGCCGACCGACGGCGAGTCATCAGATGAAGAGCAGTGCAGCCTTCTCAGAAAGAAGAGCCCACAGACGCTGACAGCTTTTGACAGAATGATTTTGGCCCAGGGGTTACGTTTACTGAGTAGGCAGGACCTACAGAATATGCTAGGGTAGTGTAATATTCTTTTCTTTCGTTAAAAGTTTTTTTTTTTTTTTTCTTGCAATGTCAGTATTATTTTTTTTTGTGTTTATAAATACTTTTTTGTATGCGTTTACACAAAGTGCAGTAAAATAAAAGTTCTATATAATTAACATTTTTTCATTTTGTTTTTGTTTTTCAGCTTCGGATAACAAGTAGACTTGTTCGACATATAAATGCAACCCCATAGGCCTGTAAAAGGTTTACAGAGTTCCTCATAGCGAAACAATTTCATATAAAGCCAGACCAAAAACCTTTGGTTTCCTTACTGGGCTCAAAGTTGCTAGACACACTTCCACCACGTATTCAACATCTTAGAATAAGATTAATGTGATTCTTATATACAATCTCCCATGTGCCTGGCAAAAATATTGCAACTGCAGACGTTCTGTCTAGAGCCCCTGTCAGCTATACGGCGGATTAGTTCGAGATGAAGAAATTAACACGTTGACGTTGGTCAATGGCAAGCCTGCCATCTTCAGAGTCGAGACTCAAAAGAGATCGAAAACCAACAGAACGGAGACCCTGTACTGCACCTGGTCATGACTTACTGTGCAGAAGCCTGGCTGGACAAAGTCTCTTGGGATCTCATTATACACAGTGGATTACTGCTGAAAAGTGAAAGAATAATTATTCCAAAGTTTCTTTAAGCCGACATACAAAATAAGTTGCATGAAGGACATCTCTGTGTATAGAAGTGCAGAGAGAGGGCTAACGCTTCTTGAAAAATTGTGATTATTGTGAACAAAATGTTACAATGCTACTTTAAGATTTTGCTGAATGTAAGTGTTTTGTATAATGTAACATATTTAAATCAAAATATGTTACACAATTTAAAGTATAGTGGCAATAATCAGAAACAAAAGAAAAACACTTGTACATGCTGTTAAGTGACCTGAGAATTGAGGCGCAAAGAAAAAAAACAAGCTAAATCTAAATGTTTAGAGAAGACAAACCAAAACCAAAGAAACAGCAAAAAACATGAAAAAAAACATAACTAATAAAAATAATGGAAGATTTCATACAAAGAAAAAAGTAAAATGATAGTAAATTTGAAATGACAAGTCACGTTATCAAGTGTGTTACCTGACATTAACCCAACCCAACCCCACCCCCCCCCCCCCCACACACCCCCCACCAGCACAAAAAAATTTGCTATTTAAGAGCCCAAAAATGAGGTGGCACATCCGGAGACAAAATGTAACAAAGGGGTAGATGCTGAACTATGCAGAGATTTTCCCTAGGAACCAACAAGTGATGTTATGAGGCAACATCTGGTTAAGGGTCTGTGTAGCTCCAGTTCCTCTGACACACAAGATTACAGACAGACAGTAAATAGTAACAACTTAAGGACTTTTGCAAACTGGTTAAAAAAGCATTTTTTGTAAAAAGAGTGAGATAAAGCACCACGTCTTAAATCTTACAGGGTTACATGATTACAGCTAGTTGTTTTTCAGTATTGGTATAGCACAGATTTGACATTTCATTTTTTTTTAACCATATTGAGATTAGTTGTTTTTTCAAGGCTTTCACATTGTGTACATTTACTGTTGGTTTATGAAGTACTGCTGAACCCATTATGCCATATTATGTACAGTATGTAACTAACATACCATCTGATAACATGGTATGAAAAAGCTTTTAAAGGCTTAAATCTCACACATTCATTGTTCACAATTTTGTTGTACACAGGCATTGCAGAACCTCAGCCTGAGGGCCATACTTTAACCTAAGCTTAAACATTAAATGCCTGCTAAAAATTTCTTATTGCAACTGGTACTCTGCAACTGATAATTAGGTGTATTTCTAATCAATCAATTACCTGCAAAAATGTGCTTTTGTTTCATTACATATTACAATCTGAATGTACCGTTATCTATATCAGCCATTTTGTAATGTTGAAATGCAACAATTTTTGCATCATGCAAAAAGCGACCGAAGCCAGTACGGCGCAGCTGATGGTTTTTATCTGGAAGGTGTTTAATGATTTCTCTACAAAAGAAGAACTTAAACTGCTGCCATCTATGACAACGGCTAGAGGAGTTAACATTTATAATGCTTTGAAGGATTTTTTTTGCAGAGGAAAAGTCCTGTTGGAAAAGCTGGTATCAGTGACCGACGGGGCTCCTGATATGGTCAGTCAACATACAGGATTCATAGCACACTGTAGAGATGTTTCAGAGTTCCCAAACTTCAAGCATTACATCTGCATCATTGTGCAAAATGTGCAAGTGTACGTCTTTAGGCACGCTTTGATGCCCGTCACGAAAATCATAAACATCATCTGCTGCAGAGCTGAGCAGCACAGAACATTAACGATGCTATTGGTGGAGCTGTCAACTGAGCATGGTATTGGTATTTACGTTTCCTACTTTGTTAAATCGTTGAGAATGAATGTGAGAAATCAGCAACTTGATCAGTGTCTTGACATATATTAATAAAATTAATTATTAATAATAAAATAAAATTGAGCAAATTTGTGGCCCATTCATCTCTCAGCGCTGGGGATTCCTGGTTCGAATCCGGATTTGGGTGGAGTTTCCATGTTCTTCCTATGTCCGTGTGGGTTATCTCCGGGTTAAAATGAATGCTCTGCATTGCCCTGTACAGTGTGTGTTTGTGTGTGTGGATGTGTGAGTTAATGTGTGCCCAGCGACGGATTGGCGCCCTGTCCTGAATGTACTTGCCCAGCGCCGGAGATGTTCTTCCCTGGATGGGCTTGGAGAACCACAATGCAACCTTAGTAGAGGAATAAGCGGAAGATAATGGATGAATGGATGGATAAGCAAATTTGTTATTTTTGAAGTGTGTATAAAACTGGTAGCCCTTGCATTAATCGGTAACCAAGAAGTAGCTCTCAGTGTCAAAAAGGTTGATGACGCCTGGTGTGCCTTTTGCATATTTTAGTTGTGTCCGGTTATACAATATTTCTGATAATATTCCGTTTTTCTCCACAGTACCAAAATAGTAAAACATCAATAAACAGTACTGTATCGCCCTTTGGTGTCAACGTTTTAGACTGTGTGTCTGTCTAAGAATAGACAGGTTGTCTAGGCTGTGTCCTCTTCGCTTACACGATGGGCACTGTAATAGGCTCCATCACATCCTAACAACAATGATAAGAATAAGTGGCTTAGAAAAAATATATTACTATTTATTTAATGCCATCTTTAAAATGAAAATGTTACCACAAAGATGTTAAGCTAAATACAAATAAAATGGAAATCACATCGTACTTTTTGATTAACATTAATGGCTCAGAGGTCACACTGTGCTTCAATACTGATCATTTATTGAGGTTCAAACTGTTATGTGACAGCAGTAAAGAGTTCAAACATGCAAGTGAAAACAAAACGTCTAATGATTTAAACACTAAAAGAAATAAATCCCATTAAGATTCTTATAATATATTCTTAATACTTCACATTTTTTCTTCCATAAATAAATATTATTGTTATTTATAGTCATATTTCAATAATTGGAATAAAATATTATTACTTGAATAAAATACATTTAAAACATTTAAACTTAGAAATGTATACACAATGTGAAAAAAAAATTGGGTGCATTATTTTTGTTTGACATTGTGTAATGTGACAGCTATTAAACAAGAAGGAAACTAAGAATGTTTTGCAGGAAATACAATATTGTTTTCTTTAGTGCAAATGCTTGTTGCATCATGCACAAAGCGAAGCCGGAAAAAATTCAAATGGGAGAAATAGCAAGAAAGTGTGAAAGAGAGAGACTGCAACGGAACTAAAAGGAGAGACAAGAGAGAGAAATGCGGGAACTTAATCAGGAACAGATGAAATCAGACGGGAATTAAAGTTGAAACAGCAAACAGAGGGAAAAAGGGGGAAACAAAAACAGCAAATAGATTTCAGAATGACTGAGGAAGGAAGAGTTTGAGAAAGCTTTATTCCCAGTAAGCATACTGTGCTGTAGCTGTACATGATGAGACTGAATCATAATCTAACGTGGTAAAGCTACCAAGACATCAACATAGTTAACAGGGAAGAATCCAGATTGGCCATTTACTGTTCCTTCGTACCAGTTCTCGTCAATCTGATTGGTCAATGTAATGATGTCGCCTTCTTTAAAGCCAAGCTCACCCTCATTCTCTGGGTCGAAATCATACAGAGCACGGCAACATGGATGATCCAATGGAGCTGTAAAGGGATTCAAATGAATATTAACTCAAGGTTAAGACTGGTGTTAAAATGTTTGGGAGCAGTTATTAAAGTACCTATGCTTGATGGAAACTGATACTATTGTTAATCCAATGCAACATTAAATAAAATGATTAATAATTTAAAAAATATAACCAAAACATAAAAGACAAATAGACATGCAGTGAGTGCAGAATTATTAGGCAAGTTGTATTTAAGGGGATTCTGTTATAAATATATTTAAAAAATATTTTTCATTTAGCTTAGCTCTTAATCTTTCAATTGATATTATTAACAATAATTTACATATGGCATAACTGACAAATATGACAGAAAGCAAAAACTATTACACCAAAACTATACTCTTCAAAATGTTAAACTGTGTTCGTCTTCTGCTGCTTCGCAAACTTTTACCAAATTCTTGCACTTATAATTAAGACCACCCACATCCAGGTCCTATCCTGTGCTAATCTAAGAAAGGGAATTAATTATGGAGATTTTCTTGAAAATACGATTTTTTCCAAACCGTGGATCAATTTAAAAACAATACTGCATGCAGGGATAATCTGTTTGCAGGTTGTTTATTATTGAATACAGTCACAATCACTGCTTTTTAAATTTGTGGAATTTACTGTTCATGAGCAACTGCAATCTTAGTCATTTTATATTGGTTTAAAATTAGGATTACATAATGCTGAATATTAAAGTAAATAATTATGAAAAAAACACTCTTAAACAAAACAGAACTATTGTATTTTAGCAAAATATAAAAAAATGAATTAATGCAGATATTATGAATGAAAACGTGCAATAACCTGGTGAGCGAGAGTTGATTCGGCTGTTTCCTATACCCCCGTTGTGACTCTCAGTGGGAGTGAACTCCAGAGAGGTGCGAGGTTTAGGGGTGTACTCCTTTCTTGGCTTACTTGAACCATCTCTGATCCTATAAAGTAATCCCATTTCATTCAACTCTCTTAAGTGGTTCACCCTAAGGTAACGAGAAGCCATCTAGACCAAAATAAAGTCACTCATGGGGACATATGTGTATATACACATACTTGTGATTAAATTCTTAAGACCAGTTAAAAAATTGCAAGAATTTAGATCTTAAGAAGGATCCAAGTAGAGCTTCACGATGTTAAAAGAAGAAATTGAAAACAACAATTCAGCTGATCAAAAGTTTAAGATCAAAGCAAAAAAACCTAGAAACCACTGTCAAAGCAGAAATCAAAGTGTCAAAAAAAGGTAATAAGTAGCTCCATCATGCTTCGTGATTACTTTAAACAATCGTTTAGGCATGCTTGATGCTAGTGTAGCTAGTGGGTTCAAATGTTGGCGGTGGCTTCTTGAAAGGCATCCAATGAGGCTTATTTTTGGAAACTTCGCTTGCCATCCATCCACAACTGTTCTCACTCAAATTTATATCAGGGGAACACGCAGGATGTTCCAAAAAATTGGTGTATTCTCCTGGAAGAAGTCCTTTGTCAGGCGAGCATTGTGGATTGCAGCATTGTCCTTTTGAAAAACTCAGTCATTACCATACAGATGGAGGCTCTCAGTCATGAGGGATGCCCGCTGCAACATCTCCACATAGCCAGCTGCTGTGCCCCTGCACAACCTGAAGTTCCTTTGTTCCATTGAAAAAAAGCGCACCCCAACTATAATGTAGTGTGGAAAACATCTCTGGTGGGATCTCCTTGTCACGCCAGTAACATTGGAAGCCATCAGGACCACCAAGGTTAATTTGTTTCTCATCAGAGAATACAACTCTGATGTGCGCTTTGTAAAGTCCAAACTGGCAATTTTGTGGCATTGAATACATGGCCTTTGAAGACGTTTTTTGTTTCTAAAGCCCTTGCCTCACAGCTGTTTTCTGATGGTTATTGGGCTGCAGTGAGCACCAGTAATGGCCTTAATTTGGGTAGAGGTTTGTTCCGTGTCTTGACGGATCCTATGGTTCAGCGCTGGTGATTTTTTTTGAGTCTACGACAACTTTTTCATTCCATGACCCTCAGGTTCATTTAAAAAACTCAAAAGGACTGTCTTACATTGTGAGAGGCCTTGCTAATCCAGCTCAACAATCCTACCACGTTTAAAGCTTTTTTGCTTTTGCCATCAGGAGGCATTGACAATGTAAATACTTGACAGAAAATCACAGGGAATCCAAATTTTTGCACAGATTTTTTTTTAAAAGCTATGGTCTTAAAATTTAGATCATCTAAAAAAATACGGTTTGAGTGTAAATGCAGTACTAACTTTATTTAGGCTAGTCTAGATGGTTTCTCCAACAAGACTTTAATTTGATCTATTTGATGCATGCACACAATCACCCTAAACATTGATTTAAATAAATGCAACATATACTCTAAATACACATAAAAACTATTAAATTACAGCATATCACTGATAAAAATTGTTTTCAGATATCCCCTGTTGTCTTTACACTGGAGATATCACCACTGCAGAGTATGCCAAATGCCTTTATAAGGGTTTATATAATGAAATAGTATTTTTTGTTAAAATTAAAAATAATTCTGCTAAAACGTTTTGTGTCTTTTACACATTTACGCTTAGTTATTTGGCAGATGCTTTTATCCAAAATGGCAAGTATCCTAATTTGGCTGGGATCAGAACACAGGGTTGATACAGCACCTTTGAGCAATGAGGGTTGAGGGCCTTGCTCATGGACCCACAATGGTAACTTTAGTTATCAACTAAATAATTTCAAAGAGACATAGAATATTAAATGATTAATGAACAAGCCAAAGCCAAAACAGCATGTTATATTACTGATAAACACTTTCAGAGTTGCTATTGTATTTTTCAGTTTTCTTGCCAGTGTAATTATACTCAGTTCCCATGTTCCAACACTCCAAAGCTTTTCATGAACTGTCACTGCTAACAAGTGTCTTCTCACACACACACACACACACACACACACACAGACACACAAACACACACTTTTCTGTGTGTGCAAAAAAGCAATTATTACAGTTTGAGTAAGGCTTCTGCAGTTATGCTTAATAGTTCTTGTTGGAATCAGATGCTAGTAGGTGTACAGACACTATCCATGTGTTGTGAGTCCTAATGCATAGAAATTGGACATAAATAAAATTACAAGTTTTGTTATAAAGTAAACAAATTTACAAAGCATTTCGGCATTAAAACTTAATTTTTAATTCTTATAATTTAGTCTAATTCTAGTTTTGCTTATTGTCAGGTTCTAATGCACATACATGTATTTAATCCCTCAAGTATTAACTGCCAGAAAAACAATAAAACCTTTCCTCATAATTGTGGATTCTTGTCTACAATTATGAATTAATTAATTCAGCTTAAGTGTACAGACCTTTCATCAACTTTACTGGAAAGTTGCTGCAGGATTTCTGCTGCTTGTCTGTGATAATTCACCTGTGCCTGCACCAGAGCAGCCAGCTGACTCACCTGCTCTACCTGCATGTGCACACACACGCGCGCACGCACACACGCACACACACACACACACACACACACACACACACACTTTTTTTTTAGCAAGATTACTCTTTTTATTCCAATTTCTACATTTTAAAATCTATAGAAAGGGAGATTTACTGGTACAGTTTAGGAACATTGCTTGCTCAGTACCACTTACACTTGTTTTGATGATAAGCTTTTTACAGCCCACTGTGTTTTTCAAATTCTTAAGTTTTTAAAAAAAATAAACATTTTACATTCAATTTTGTAGTGATTATGCAAATATTTCATATTTGTTAGTGTGTTTAGCTACACAAGAGATACCACCACTGCATTAAATGCCATTATATAGGATTAATATAATTGCCCTGTAGTCAAACTGGAGTTTTAATTGTTTTAAATCTTACAAAAAGTTTTGTTAAAAAGTTTTGTCTTTTACACAACCACATCACTAGTTTTCTTAATTATATATGAACAGTCATAGAATATACATAGAGCATTGAAATTTCATTTCACCTGTTTTTTTTTTAATAATGATTAATAAAGCCAAAGCCTTAACTAATTAGGATCAAAGACTTTCTCAGCTCAAATCTATTTGCCTAAAGAGTTATATGGTGATTATATGGTGATTTACAAGCCCAATTTATTTCATGAAAAACTATTGAATGATTTTGCTTAAAAAGTTAAAAAAAAAATTGCTTTAGACTTCATGCAATTCTAAAATAAGTTTAAGTTCTACTCACACAAATATATATTTTTCAATCTGAATAGATGTGCTCAAAACTTTACATGCTAATATTTTATACCTATAAATACCTTTTATACCTATATTAGGAATGTAATAAACACACAAAGCTTACATCACTCTCCAGTAAATTGAACATGCTCTGTTCAGCAACATCTTTCGACTCATCAAACTTCTCCAGTGCCTGTTTCATTTCATCATCAGTCACTTTTCCCTGTCTTTTTTTTTTATAGTCGAAATCCAGACGTCGCCCCTCCATCTTCTTCAGGTGGTGCTGCACCACAAGCATACCACATATGAATTCAAATAACAACACAATAATAATCTCTGTGTAATTTTGAATCTGAATTTAAACGCTTCTACAAACAACAAAAAAACAATAAATAAACCTCAGCACTGCTACCTTATACAAACCATACTAAATATTTCAGCAATTATTTGCATGATATTTATACCATTAAAAGCTTTGCTTGCACAAACATTTTTTTTAATCTGTGGCAATAAGACCAAATGAAACATAACTTCAAAGTTTCAGTGGTGTGTCCCAATACTTTTGTGAATATTCTGTTTTATTTATTTAATTATTTATTGCTTTGGTAACATGGGGTTTAGCATAAGCTAGTATAAGACATACCTGGATCTCCCTCAAGTCTTTATCATGCAGGTTCTGTAAAGGATCTATAAAATTTTGCTTCACCTCCATATCTAACGCATCCTTTACCTCTCCCAAGTCTCTCATTGCTTCTCCTGCATCAATTAAAGCCAGCCCTGTTTCATACACATACACAAACATCATACATTATAAACATTTTCCAATACTTTACTATACATATTTTTCCATACATGGTCATAAGCGTATCACACTTTTCTACCCATTGGGGAAGTTCCTGGAGAACTATATACTTTTAAGGAGCATTCTGCTGTTTACTCTTTACACTGACAAAAGTATGACATGAGTCAGCCACCCATTTTTATACTGACTTTACTCATTTATTTTAAATAAATAAAAGTTATTTTTACCTTGCATGCTGTGCCAAAAATATTTGACCCTCATGCTTCAATAAAACATTTTATTTGTTTCATCATATATAAGCAAAATAAAGTCTAGGCTTCACAGTCAGTACATTTTTTGTGTGTTTTTTAACCCTTTTTTTAATGTTCAATGCTCAAAACCTATGTTAACCCAGCAAACATTTTGCAAAAACATTACAAAATGCACAGGTCTGAACCAACAAATGTCACTTGCCAGTTTGTCATACCATTAAATAGAACCTTGCAAAAAAATGAAAACAGCATTTAATAATTAGGGCATAAATGGATGGATGAATAGGTGCCTGGATGAATGTGTCTGAGAGGGAATTTCAAGAAGTTGAATGGATATATATTAATGGATAATATTAACTGCTATTATTATTAGCCAACATGAATTACATTTAATACCAGAAACCCAGGATTACATTACCAAAGTTAGAGTCCTCTCCGAGCTCTCTGCCAAATTTCTGCATGGCTTCCCCTAGTATGGCCTCAGTCTGTGTGTAACCTGGTCCTTTATCCCCACCACGGATTTTCGACATGGAGCTCATCATGCTCATCTTAGCACGGGTAGCTACCATGCACACAAATAAAAAAGACAGAGACATAAACAAAAGATAAGATCAATCAAATTGATGAGTAATTACAATCACCCTGATAGGAAAACAAACAGCTCCTTCTCTAGTCCCTGGCTTACAGAGGTGCTTCGTAAACAACGCACTACTCTACGATCTGCTGAAAGAAGGTGGCGCAAGTCTGGTCTGTCTTTAGATCTAGAGACTTACCAGTCTTCTCTCACCACCTTCTTAAGAGACGCAACTACTGCTAAATCCTTGTTCTTCCAATCCAAGCTAACAAACATCTCAGATGCCCGCTCCTTATTCAGTACATTTAGCACCTTACTTAGTCCGCCTACTCCACCTCCCAAC
>JAOUQT010036400.1:0-11262 GCA_025769995.1 Xyliphius kryptos
ATCAAAATGTAAATCAAAATTATTATCCCATGGAGGTCTGGAAGTTACATTGTGTTGTTTAAGCGTTCTCTTTATTTGTTATTTTTTTTTGAGCAGTGTATATACCTGTCTTTGCACAGGGGTTTCTTCAAATTAATATATCATGGAGTGGAAATATCTTTTTGGAAAAGTATGATGTGTGAATGTGTTTCAAAATGTTATAATGTGAAAAAACATGAATGGCAATATGAAATAGAAAAACTGTATTTGTTTTTCATGAAGCCAATATTTGAATTAAAAGTAGAAAATCTGAATACAATAAAATAGTTTGTCCATTAACTATAACATACACATAACTTAATAGCTGTTCTGCCCCTTTTGCCGTTTTCGCACAGACACACTTCAAGTTCAATAAACCATCTAACATGCCACTTGTCATTCCTCAAGAGCCTGGGGCAGTTTGACATTTTAACTGCTAAGTGAAACCAATTACATGTAACGTTCATTTAACTTTTAGCATCTCAAACCCAGTTGAACCCAAGTAAAAAAAATCTGTATTATTCTTAAATAAAAAGCATTTTACAAAGAATTATTTAAATTAAATATATGCAAACATGGCGGTAAATCGTAGAAGGCTAAATAAATTGTATAAATGGCACAAAGCATAACTTGACAACACAGGCCTTTGGAACACAATATTTCTAAACAAACTATAAATCAGAGCTCCTTATCTTATGCAATCATTTTTTGAAAAGAACCTGGGAGTCCTCAATACAACAGCAATTGAAAAATACAACTTAAAAGTAAAAAAGTGTGATTGTTATGGTGGAATATTTGTAGTCACATGTCAAAACCATAACCAAGTGAAACATCTAAACGTATCAAATCATGTGAACCTGGAGCATTACACTGACTCATAGTATGAGAAAACAAGAGTTTCCAGCTGCAAAGTAAGAGAGTAAGAGAGACGAACAGTAATACAGAAGAGAGAGTGCAGCCAGACAGCGGAGGGGTTTTGACCGCTAATTACCTCCACTGCTATGATCTCGGTCCCACAACCTCTTGTACTTTGGCTGGACTCAAATACTCCCAGCTTCTCCTACCAGGTTGGAGCATGGCCCATCTGACAGCGTGGTTCTTTGTTATGTTCTGGTACCTTGTCTGTGAGAAAGCAGGAGGATAAAAATTTCACACTTCTTTACTTACACAACTATCACTGAGCACATTACAAATTAAGGACGTTGGATTTGGAACTGTATTGCTGTATTTTAGATTTGAAAATTGCTTCAAGTACATCATTATAATTTTTATGTTCAATTCACAAACATTCAGACCAGATGTAGAACTCTGGCATTTACAAGTTTCTAGTCGGTTTCTAGGGATGTGCATTCCAGGACAAAAAGAGGCCAAACCCAAACGTTTGTTCAGAAAATTTGCAAGAATTAAACAAATCGATAGATCAACTAACTATTTGGGGGTTTAGATACAGAACTCTGTAAAGCTGCTTTGTGACAAGCAAAAAAACACTATAGAAATAAACTACTTGAACTACTAGACTCTCCCTTTGACGTTCCTCAAAAAAAAAAAAAAAGAAGAAGGGGAAAAAAAAAAAAAAAAAAAGAAGGGGAAAAAAAAAAAAAAAAGATATGGCAAATATGTCTCAACAAACCATCAATCAGGACAAAAATAACACGCCAGAAATTAACACAACATTGGAAGCATAAGATTTAAGATCAATGTGTTCAAGTTTAATATGACTATTATATTGTATTTGGCCCATTTTATGCCCAGAAGTGTATACAGATGATGGGAAAATAAAATGAAAGCTGGAGAATGAAGAACATACACAGGACAAATGTTTTGATGACATAATGTGCTATTTGCTGACTGTTTGGCTATTTGGTAAAGCTGGATACATCAAACATTAGCATCAAGAAGAACATCGTAATGCTTTTATTAGACCTTGCAACACATTTCCAAGTCATTAGGTCATTTTATGACGTAGTACCAGTTTCACAAGGCCCTCACTGATGTCACTATGTTTTCACCTTAAATCCAAATGGACATTATGTCCAGTCTGAATCAGCACATCAGAGATAAACAAGAATTATGTGTCCTTCAAGACTCACATGTCACTCTGTCCTTAAAATTTTATAGCAGCTTATATTTCAGGGTTTAGTTTATTTGAAATGGAGCACAGAACCAAAGACAAACAAAAAAAAACAACAACACTTGTTTATTTACAGTGTGCATCAATCTTTATATTTATGACATTGTTATTCAATTGTTTAAATACTCAGCTATATGATTCAGGGGGTGACCAACAAGAAGCATTTACTGTAAGAGATCTCTTGTCCTGTGTATGTATATATAAATACACACACACACAGTGTGACTGACTTCATTAATTTTTTTTGTAAACTGTTTTTATTCATTCAACCACAGGAAAGAACAAAGAGATGGATTTTAGCATAAGTTCTTTCACCCTCTGGTTTCGAGAGCCACCTATGGGGAGCCGGACACAGTACCTCATATAAAAGCATCCAAGTGCACAAAGTCTGGCTTGACAGACCGAGCATATGCCTGGCCACGTGTGCCCTCATCGCAACGAAGGATACCCAGACAGGCTGAGCTGTTGGAAGACATGGGGAAACTCTTGAAGAGGAACGCTTTCTCTCTGGAGTTGTGGAAGGAGATCCTAATGAACAACCTGGTCCTACAGAAAGCTCGTCAGGCCATTCAATTGTCGAAGCACAGCTCTTTTCTGCCCTGCGGTAAGACTGATAAAACAACAGGACGAAAAAAGAAGATGGACAAAGCCTTTGAGCCGTGTCTGCAACCTGCGCAGCTCCCATGTGTCGTCCAGCCATTCAGCAGGGTCCCAGCTGGTTGAGACAGACTTGCTAATAAGGACTGGAGATGGGGCTTTTTCTCTGCAGTCGCGTGAGAAAGCCCCAAACCCCGGCCCCTCATGCCGCTTCCTGACCAGAAGCAAAAGTGGCCGGCCCGATGCCTGTATCCTGGGACTTTTAGACTCTGCGTCTTGAGCTGCCAGCCCAGCCGGTTAGATGGCCATGGAGGTGACCCCCAACTGTGGTGCCCCAATGTGCAGCTTCGGAGTGACCTCCCCCAGTGCTAATGCACCACCACCACCCTCCACGTCAAACACCGGATAGGAGAACGTTTTGTCATCCCTAAGTACTACGGCAGTTTCACAAAACATTAACATTTGTAATAAAGGTTAACTCACAATCAATACTCAAACATGAAATTCATGGTTATGGCATTTAATTAGTCATGAAACCTACTTTTTTTAAGTTGAAGATCAGCTTTCGCACAGATGAGATTGCTGCTCCACTGTTAAAGGAAAAGATCACATCCCTTTTACCCCAAATCGTTCTGCCAAACCAAAGTCACGTAGGTCATTCCTCACAGTACTCTATAGTTTAAAAAAAAAGAAATAGTTCTGTCTGAATTTGGAGTTCTGAACAAACGTTTAAGGAAGTACAACTTCCGCATGCTGACGTTCAACACACTCTCTCGGTCTATTCGTCAGAATGACCTCAGTTACCTCAGACGATCTTAAGGATGCATTTTTTTTTCATATAAGCAATCTACCTCCACACAAGTTTCTTCATTTTGCACCATTTTGGTAGTGTGTGTTACGAAAACATGGCTCTTCCCTTCGTGCTCTTACTGAGCCCACAATTGTTTTGGCCATGATTTTCTATTGGGTTACGGTCAGGACTCTTTGCAGACCTGTCAAGTTCATCCAAACCAGACCCCGTCATCAATGTCTTTACGGACCTTGCTTTGTGCACTGGTGCGCAGTCATGTTGGAAGAGGACGGGGTCACGGAATTGAAAATCAACCCCACACCATAATCCCTCCTCCACCAAACTTTACACTTGGCACAATGCACAACACTTGGTACCGTTCTTCTGGCAACCGCCAAATCCAGACTCGTCTATCAGATTGCCAGTTGGAGAAGTTTGATTCGTCACTCCAGAGAATGTGTCTTCGCTGCCCTAGAGTCCAGAGGTGCCCTGCTTCACACCACTGCATCTGACACTTTGCATTGCACTTGGTCATGTATGGCTTGGATGCAGCAGAAAGTTGCCGACCTCTTCGCATTATGCCAGTCAGCATCCGCTGACCTCGCTCCATCAGTTTACATGGCCTACCACTTTGTGGCAGTTTCTGTCTTTCTCAAACAATTTAATTTTTTTTATAATACAGCTGACTGTAGAATATTTAGAAGCAAGGAACTTTCACAACTGAATCTGTTGCTCTGGTATCTTCTATTACAGTTCCAAGATGGCATGCACAAAGCTCCTGAGAGCTATTCTTTCACAAATGTTTGTAAAAAGAGTCTGCATGCCTATGTGCTGGATTTAAAAAATTTTTTTTTTTTTTTTTACACCGGTGGTCAACGAAGTGATTGGAAAAGCTGGATTCTGATCATTTGGATGGGTGAGCAAATATTTTTGGCAATATAGCGTATGGCTGGCTGTTGGTAATAGCAGATTCCAGACAGAAACTGCTAAAGGACACTCATACCCTGCGGTCTCATTTAGCATTGCCAATCTGGCCAAGAGCAGTCTGGACTTATTTCAAAACGTCACTTGCACCGATTAGCCTACAGACTACTGTTGTGGTGCGATCAGGATTTGCTGTTACGAGCGACGCACGTCCCAGGCTGGTTCAACTCCGGGACAGACCTGCTGTCGCGGGGTAACTCACTGTACGGGGTAGAGGTACCTCCACCCCCACGTAGTGAAAATGCTGGGCCTTGCCGCCATAGATCTCTTCACCTCACACGAAAAAACCCACTATATTGACTATTTCTTAATACAGGACGAATGCTAGGGGTCGATGCGCTCCCTCACCCCTGGCTGCGGGTCCCCCCACGTGTCTGATTCTCCCCATTCTGGTCCGAGTAAGGACATCCTTGGGTGGTCACTCATTCTGATTAGAGAAGGCAGAGAAAGTCATGGATCCCAGAGATCATGTCTCTTTTCTCTGTGTGCAGCCGTGGGCCATCCCAAACCGCATGGACTAATGGTCATAGGTAAATACGGAAATCTTTTATCCTCACACACCTACAATAAGCAAGCAGGTTGGTGTGGGAGCAATCGTAGGAAAATAGAAGACCTACAAGGCCATTGATGATTCCCCTAGGAGCCCCATGCAATATCTCATCCCGTCGGGCCAAAATTATCATAAAAACGGTATACAAGAATTACAGAACTACATGAAGTGACTGGATGAATAATCTGCGGAGAGCTGGGATCAAAATAACATAGGCGGCTACCATTAGTAACATACTTTGCTGGAAGGGACTCAAATCCTGTAGTGCCAGATGTGCCCCCTCTGGTGATGGAGAACGTACCAACTCCATGCTGAAAATCTGTCCTTTTTACATGGAATTCAATTTCAGAACATTTTGGGTAAGAAATAAAATATACAATATATTTATGCGTATATTTATGGATATACGTATATAATACGTATATCCATAAATTACGTTGTTTATAACAGTTTGAAAAAAAATATTTCTTATACAAAACTTAAAAAGCATAACTAAATGAAAATGTCTTCACTTTGATATTTTTGTGTGCAAAATCTTGAACACTGTTGCTTAAATGTTGAGTCATTCTAATTTGTTCAGGTGTCAAAGTTAACAATGCGCTTGCATTATTTTCATCTTGTTGGAGAAGAAAAGAAAAAAAAAACAGTAGTTTTTCAAATTCAAAGGTCTACATTCAGTAATATTTTTCTCCTATATGCATGTCTACAAATGAAGTAAATACACATTACTGTGCATTAATACTATTTTTAGTTCATTGTAGTCATTTAAACACAAATTAAAAATCTTGGATGTCCAAGGTCTTGTACAAGACAAAAGAGTACGGGTCAAGAAAATGTACAGAGCGGAATGATGTAACAGGAACAAATGATTGGAAACAAAAGGTAAGTATGGTACCCAGAAATAATACTGGGATGTCTTGTGTGTATTCAGAAGAATTTAACGTTTATCATCCAAACTTGACTGGTACAAAAATCTGAGTGCACACTTTTTACATGAACCATTAATTTTAAAGGAAAAATCCAGCTGTTCATTTTACCTTTTAAAAATCCACTGGAGCCCTTTAGCAAAACAACGCCTCCAAAGGAAAATCTCCTACTCCTCATAAATATCCCCATAATATCAAATTAAGCCACTTATTTGACTGTGGAAACATATGCCTTTACACAGCAATATTAACACAACAATATTACATATCAAAATATAGATTAAATAAAGATTTAAACTCAAATCAATACTTAACTTCGACCTACATATACAGTATTTGTTTTTTGAACGATTAGGACAGCAAGAATGTAATTCTTAGGCACCTGCTGATAAAACACGATAAATCACTCAATGTTATTAATTACAGAGAGGGTAAAGTCAGCAACTCATGTGCAAGTTCCCACACTAAGAAAGATGATAGGTCTATAAATTATCATATATACTATGAGAGAGAAAATGAAGGAAAAAAAAGATAAGAATTGACTTGTATATTATGGTGAAAATCAGTATTTGTTAACCTACAAACAAGCAATATTTATGGTTCTTATAAACCTGTACTTTCTTTAAAACATATTACCTTTAAAACATATTACCTGTATTAACGGCAACTGTTTGCCCTCGTTATCTGTATAAGACACCTATCTAAAGCCCCAAACAGCCAGAATCCAAACTCAACCACGACCAAGACTAAAGAGCTGTCAAAAACACCAGTAAGAAATTTGTAGAGCTGTACTTGGCTGGGAAGAGTGAATCTACAATAAGCAAGCAGGTTGGTGTGAATAAATCAACTTTGGGAGCAATAGCAAAAAAAAAGGAAGATGATTAATCTTCCTTGGCACCCCAAGCAAGATCACATCCTGTGGGATCGAAATGATCATAAGAACGGTATACAAATATCCAAGTACATTGAGGGACCTGATGAATGTTCTGCAGAGAGCTGGGACCAATGTAACAAAGGTTACCATCAGTAACACACTATGCTGAGAAGCACTCTAATTCTGCAGTGCCAGATGTGCCACCCTGCTTAAGACAGTACATGTCCAGGCCCATCTGAAGTTGGCCAGAGAGCATACGGGTGAATATCATGTGGTCAACGGAAACCAAAAGAGAACTTTTTGGTAAAAACGCAACTCCTCTTTGGAGGAAGAAGAAAGCTGAGGAGCACCATATCTACTGTGAAGCATAGAGGAGGAAACATGTTTCGTGACTGTTGTTCTGCAAAGGGGACAAAGCAACTGATCAGTGTGGAGGGAAGAATGAACAAGGTCATGAATTGTGAGCTTTAAAGCCAAAACCTCCTTTCAGTACTGAGCATAAGAGATGAAACGTGGCTGAATCTTTCAACATGACAATAATCCCAAACACACCCCTCGGGCAACAAAGGAGGTATGTAAAAATAACTTCAAGGTCCTTAAGTGGCCTAGTGGACATTAACCCCATTTAAATTTTTGGAGGGGCGTTATTCAGTGTCCTCCCCTCATCATACCCACTTCATACAGTATTTGAGACCGATTTTATTTCACTTGCCACTCTCCTTGCTAGAAAACTTATTCTACTGAAATGGAAGTCGCCTACCCCTCCCTCACATTCCATGTGGATACAGGAAGTGTGTAGTGTTGTCAAATTGGAGAGAATCAGGTGTATTAAATGTAATTAATAAATTAAAATGATTAATTTACTTTTTCTTATAGTTATTATTTGTCTGTTAATTTATTATTATTATTATTTTTTTTTTTATATTTTATTTTATTTTTTCCCCCGGTCAGATGTTTGTGACTGTTTCTGTATGTTTGGCAAAACCCTAATAAACAGATTATTAAAAAAAAAAAAAAAAATTTGGAGGGAGTTGAAAGTCAGTGTTGCCCAGCAGCAGCCCCAAATATCACTGCTGTAAAGACCCCTTTCTTTCTTTTTTTTTTTTTTTAAGTAGTGGAATTTTCAGTCAGTGGTTGACTACTTTTTGGCCCCACTGTATTTAACAAAAAAATATGCAAAAATGAAAAAGGTTTGTTTGAAAAACAAAAAGCACAACTCCTCAACAAAGTAAAAAAAAAAAAAACAAAAAACAAAACTCAAATAAATTATTTTCTGTATGAACATCTGTTTCTCACTTGATTTAAAAAGAATTATGGATCACACTTGTGTTGCATTAGTTAATTGAGGTTTATATACAACTCTCTTTATGGTCCTAGCACAGATAATTAATTGGGCTGAATTTTAACAGAGCCACTATTAAATCTTTTATTATTATTATCTATTCTGTCTTAGATTCTACTGTGTGCTTGGGATCTTTGTTCTGGACACACTTGCTAATAAACAAACTAAATCCATCCAAATTCTCATTCTTAATACAGTAAGGGTGTACTTTTATCAATAACTATTTTTGCATTTTAACAGAATTGTAATGTATTGTTCATCTAAAAGTTTTTTAACCAAATGTTTGGACCTTCTATGGATCACGGTTTGCTTTTGATTTTATGTCCTAATAAATAAACTATAGATTTCATAATTAATACATAAACTATAGATATTATAAAGGGTCTACTTCATCTCATGACTGTAGGCACTTTGTATGACACAACTGATGTATTCAACAAAGTGTGGCTTCTTCCACTGAAAAACTAACTGATCTATATTTTTCCCCATTATTCAATAAAGCAGCTTTTGTCCATTTTGGTTATGAACCCAAAGCCCTGCAGACAAATTCATGTGGTTTAACCACAAAAAAATACCCATTTCTTCTAATACAGCAAAACATTTCCTAAAAAGAAATGTTTCAGTACATTGGATAGTACAATGCTTTCAGTTTTAATGCTTAAAGATTCAGCTCATTATCAAAACAATACGGACCTCTTTATGTTCCTACATTTTTTAAAACAATAATATGTATGTATGTCTATACTGTATGTATGCTTACGATCAATATAGTAATGCAAAGATATATTCCACTTTGGAAAGAAAAGCACTACACTTGTGTGCTAGAATATTACTGAAATAAATCAGGGGCAATTAATGACAAAACAAAATCCTTCAGTTTTAATCATCAGTTTGATTGTGGTAAAGAAACTGTCAATTTAGTCTTTAGCATTAATTGGAGGTTAATTTAGATTATTTAAGCTTTACATTTTTAGGCTTTATATTAAAGTATATGTTTATAGAAAATACAGGGGTTGGATAATGAAACTGAAACACCTAGCTTTAGATCACAAAAATTTATTAGTATGGTGTAGGGTCTCTTTTTGCGGCCGATACAGTGTCAATTCATCTTGGGAATAACATTTACAAGTCCTGCACAGTGGTCAGTGGGATTTTAAGCCATTCTCCTTGCAGGATATTGGCCAGGTCACTATGTGATGCTTGTGGAGGAAAACGTTTCCTGACTCGCTCCTCCAAAACGGCTGAATAATATTTAGATCTGGTGAGTGTGCAGGCCATGGGAGATGTTCAACTTCACTTTCATGTTCATCAAACCAATCTTTTGAACTCTAGTATGTCCCCCATCAGGCTGCTCCAATTTAGCCATGAAAACTCCCCTCACCCTAAAATGACAGGTGTTTCAGTTTCATTTTCCAACCCCTGTATTTGCTTTAAACTTAAGCATTCTAACTTTATACTCCCATATATAAACAATGAAAATTATTTGTGACCCACCATATTTGGTTTTATTAAATGGCCATTAATGTGCAACATTTGAAAGCATGACAGCAGCTGCCATGCCTGCCCCCTTATGCTGTATATGAAGTCAACTGCTTGCTAAATACTTTTATTTTTAGTGTTTGCTGTATTTAGATGGCTCTCAAATTGTAGTTTTAAACCACTAAAGCTTCTGACAGTGTTATTCCAGAATAAAAAAAAATTAAACTAGGTCCCATGAAGTCCAGGGGAAAAAAATAAAATCTATGACAAATTCTTTCTTCTAACAATTTCATGAACCTTTTTAAATAGAACACTGCCTCCTTATAATCAGTATAAGCGGATTTACTGGTTCAATGAACATAAAATGCCTTAGCCACTCTTGGTTGAATAATAGCTAAGAGCTTTATGGCACAAAGCTCCAACTGACACAGCTACTGTATTTTATGAGCAGCAACATTAAAATGCAGTAGTGGGCTTGCCTTATATGAATGTAATTATGTGGATTAAAGAAAAATCTCATTACTGCATGAAGTAATCATATGACAACAAATATGACAATTTAAAACCACTAACCACTAATAAATTTTGACTATTAAAATGCATATGTCATAGCTTTATATAATTAACCTAGCTTTATTGAATCTAAGCAATAATAAACCTCTGTCTGTATAGTTAACAGATGTTCTGCTCAAGATGCCTACACACCCCCCTTTAAATACAGCTCGTATTTTTGCATGAGGAAAACAAGATAGTAATATTCTTGACACAGAATAACCCCTTTTACAGTTCTGTCATGAAAGAAGGCATTTTATTGCACATGTCTATGCTTGTTTATCTTATCTCGAAGATACAGAAGGTGTGTTTAAAACTTTTTGATAACATATTAGCTCAACTCACTTACTGAATCTTTAGGTCTCGGTTGTTCAGAAATCTACCAATTTTATCAGATTGGATCAAATCTTAAAATGTTTTGTTAAAAGAAAAGAAAATATTCCAAAGTTATATTCGATATGTACACAATAATTAAGTTATGTAGGATAAGTTAAGTAAATGATGGAGTCGGTTCTGGATTAAAGCATTAGAATTAAACCTTACTAAGAATGGTTTATGAATCAGTCACATTATTTTACTTTACTTTTGTACCTGCAGCAATGGACTGGTGCCCTGTCCCAGCGATATCTGCCCAGCACCCAAAATGTTCTCGCATGGAATGGCATGGAAAATCCCCTCGCAGAAGATAATGTATCTGCTACAAATTTATGTGACAGATAATTCTAAACCTGGTTTATACTTGTAGATATTTACATTTTGCACTGATTGAACATTCAAAAATTAAACAATAAAAACAAAACAATCTTTTAATTATGATAATTATTATGAAGTCTTGTTCACAAAAAAAATAAATAAATAAATACATTTAAAGTTAAATCCTGGACATTAAAACCTGGATTATACTTTCTGAATAACTTGAAAAAGATTTTTCATGAGTTTAATCTTATGTCGTTTTTAATCTGTCTTTTAAAAATGTGTTTTGGTTGAAAAGTTTAAAATCATTTGTAGTATAAAAAATA
>JAOUQT010036434.1:0-11261 GCA_025769995.1 Xyliphius kryptos
GCTTGTCCAATTTAGCCATGAAACCTCCCACACTAAAATGACAGGTATTTCAGTTTCATTGTCTAACCCCTGTATTTAATAAGTGTTGTATGTTGTTATAATAATGCAATCATTATTGCTCATTAAAATGGCAGAAACTTTCAGCAGGTTGTTTGCACATTTGTGGAGAATTTACATGTTCTCCCAGTGATCGCACAGGTTTTCTCCGGGTACTCGGGTTTCCTCACACATCCAAAGACATGCGTGTTTGGTAAATTGGTGTCTCTAAAGTGGAGTGTAAGATAATGAGTGTAAGATAACGAATGAATGACAGAAAGAATCTTGTGTGTTTGCTATAAAATATTTTAAATGACTGGAGAGGATTATCAGATTTCTATAGATATTGCTTCACATTGTTCGAATTGTACAAAACCTCAGCAACACTGACCAGGAATAGTAAAAGCATTCAGTTCAGCCTGTTTTTCTTGTTTGTCTGCATGTAATTCATATAATGTCTCTCTAAATGACATTCTGTGAGATGACTGGTTTGTCACATTGCCTTTTGGAGAAACAAAATGCATAGGGCAGTGCGAAATAAAAGTTTTATTCTGGATTATTATATCACTGTCACTGCCCTCGCTAGTCATCTTAAATGACTGAGATCTGTTTGATTCTAGATATGTGCTGCCTTCAGTATGAACAGTGATGGTATGCTTTTTGCAGAAAGCAGTTGGAGATTTCTTTAATTTCTTCAACGATGAAGGAGACGTGCAGATGTTCCGATCTGCGTTGAATTCCCAGTTACTAGAAGTTTTTCCCCGGCATCTACAATACTGCAGGGAGCCCCATTCCAGAAGTGACCTAATAATAAAACAAGTACAAATTCAGGAATATGATCATTTTTACCCTTTATACATTTGTAATACAGTTTTTTTAGAACACAATCCAAGACCAGAATTGAAATGTACAGCTGTTATGTGAATGGTGTCTAAATGCATTTAAATTTCAACACTAAGAATAATTTACCTGCAGTCTTCAGGGTATACATAGTCAAAGTATGTGCTTTCCATTATTTCCTTTTCCTCCATTATGCTTCCATCATCAGCCTAATAAAAAGAAAAACAGGGTAAACATGACAGGTGAATAGAACATCTTATGGCAAAAATTATAAACCTTATCAGTTAAGCATGACACTTACAGATGAAGCTCAAAGGCAATTACTTTCAATATCCCAGAATAACCTTGGGTGCTTTATTTCTCTTATATCAAAGAATTCTTCCAACAATTATTAGTCGTTGTATTTTTACTGAATATAATCTAAAGCCCTCTATCATGGAGTTTCTCCCACGGCAGAATTCTTACTGAGTGTTGCAAAGTTCTGACCTGGATACTCCTTCCATACATGTTAAATATACTGTATATTGTCCATACATTAACATGTTAGTCACTAACAAAATCTCAATGTTCATTCATTCATTCAGTTTCTTCCACTTAATTCACAAATGTTCTTGGACCAGTTGGTGCCCAAGACTGGGTGCCTACCAATCGTAGATCACATATGCACACAGTTACACACACATTCACACACTAAGGGCTAATTTAGATACACTAATTCACATAGCATGCTGTAGAAAACCAGAGTACCCAGAGAAAACCCAGGTCCTTCTTGCTGTGAGGGTGAAGTAATTTTTACTTATAAAATATGTGTATTACAATAGGTGCATATGATGTGCATGGCAACTGACACTACTGTCAGTGCTCCTGTTATGTAATCTTTACTATCAGACCAATCAGATTTGTTATTGAAATAGTTTCACTGTAAAAAATACCAAACAATTATCTATAAAAAATAGTAAGTATGCCAGCCGCACTTAAAAGTTCAAAGACTGTTTGACAAGAATGTAGCCTTGTTATTATTTCATAACATTTAATAACATTTCAGTCAACTCATAATGTTGTACCCAGTAGTGTTTTAAATAGTGCATAATATCTACCATTGCACTGTAGTCAGATGTTGATTGGAGAGGACTCTGATCCTCATAGAATTCCGGTTCTTCATCACTACTGGAAAGGCTATTGAGTTTGAGCAGTAGCTCATCAACAAGATCCTCAAACTCTTCCAGGACAAAATTCTGTGCAAAAAAGAAATGGCAGTGCTTTATAGGATCTGGTTTATAATTAATTATTTCATTCACAGTTACTGTAATAATGTAATCAGTTATACATTTTTAAATCAAAATAGACAAGCAATCTGGGTGGGATCTATTGTCCTACAAATGTGCAAATGTGCTTTGTGGGATAGAGTCAAACCGAACAATTGAGCATCTCAATCTTTTATGAGCACCTACTGCATAAAAAAGTATAAAAAACTTGTATAAAGGCAGTATTTAGAAATGTCCCTTACATTACTGTTTGTATGAAAAGTCCATCTCTGCTTGCCTTTACCAACAAGTTCCAGAGCCACATCCCAGATGCAAGTGCAGAGTTCATAAACACACAGATGATTTTTTCTCCTCTTATATTTAGCTTTTTTCACAACTGAAGTGAGCACACCGGTAAGCTGTTAAACAATGCAATCGGAAAAAAATCTAGTATTAAACACGTATTAAAATGAGAGTCATAATAATTTTTAAAGTAAACTTGCTACACACACCATTGCTTTCACCCCAAAAGACACTATGCACATTAAAGCTCCATAGAAGCAAAGCATCCACGACGCTTGATTTCTGTATAAATCAGCAAACTTTCCTTTACCAAACCCATGCGTGATAACGGAACAAACTAACATTGGTAAGGAAAGCATATTGTCCAGGGAGTAGAAAGTAAAAATAAGGGTCACAGCGGTTACCTGAAATCAAAAAGCAAACTAAATAAATACAGGTAGTTAAAAAATCAAATATGCTGCACAATTTTTTGGAAATTGATCTGAATCTGTGTGTACCAGAGGCAAAAGCATGTTGGAGAAGATGGCTATCGCTGAAGATACAGCTGTGGTCATGGCATCATTTATGTGTAGCACGGAACAACATTTAATTAGATAGATGAACATAAGGAGCCCGTAAAAGAAATGAGTGCACTGCAAAAGACAAAAAAGTTATTATACAGTTAATTTTTTTAATGACATAAAAACGTTAAAAACATCCATAAAGCACAGTCAGAGATTTTACTGTTTTTTTTTAATTTAAATTTAGATTATCTAAAGAGATTTCATTTTACTCATTATATATATAACTTAACCTTAACTAGTCTCCCTGTCCTAGCCACTGAAAATCACCCCAGAGCATGATGCTGCCAACACCATGCTTTACAGGGAATTGAGGCCAAAAGGTAATATCTTAGTGTCATCAAACCAGAGAATCTTGTTTTCTGAAGTCTGATGTAGGTGGGCTTTCATGTGTCTTTTACTGTTTACACATGAAGCTCAATTTGGTGGAGTGCTGCAAGGATGGTCAACCTTCCCGAAGCTTCTTCTATATGTCTAATATTCACATGCATAAAGTGACTTATTAAAGAACCTTCGCCATTATATTCATAAATCTCTGGATTCCCTGTTGTTCAGTTACAAATGTAGTGCACAGGGAGGTTTTAATTTCAAGTGGAATTAACAGTATGCACAATAACACTATGTTTGCATAAAAGAGGCAACATTGGTCCTTAGGGTCCAATTACATAGCTTAAATGAGTCTTAAATACTGTAAACACTACGTTAATTTCCCCCAGTTGAAAGAAGAAGTACACTAGAGGTTAAAGATTTACCCGAGTCAAGAAATTGTAATATACAAATTGTGATATATTTATGGCAAGTTGGCCTCAAGGTGGTGCATCACACTAGCTACTTCAAACTAATTTGATGTGTAGTGCTACCTAGTGAATAATGTTTAAAAGAATCTAGCCATTTTATATTTTTTATATCTTGTTATATAGTCTCTTAAATTTATGACAAAGAAAACCAAATAGAATTCTTTATTTGTGACACATTTACTCAACAGCCAGTTTATTAGGTACACCTTATTAGTTAAACCCTGTTTTTGCCATCAGAACTACCTTATTTTTTGTGGCAAACCTTTATATTTTGACCATTTTCTAGTAAACACTAGATTGGTTGTAAATGAATATCCCATTTGATCTGCAGTTTCTGAAATACACTGTCTGGCATCAACAGCCATGCCATTTTCAAAGTCACTTAAATCACATTTCATCCCCATTCTTATGCTTGGTTTGCACTTTATAAAGTTATAAATGACTTAATGCAGTTGCGGCCATAAGCAGCGGATTAGATACTGTATTTGTGTTACTAAGCAATTGAACATGTACCTAATAAAGTGGCCAGTTAATGTAAATTACTGCACAGTGAAAATCTCCACTTTGAATATATCAGCTTATTAGATGGATGTGTTAGAAGGGGTAAGTTGCCTTGTTTAGAGACCCAAAGTGGCAGCTTGGTGGTACTTAGGCTTGAAACCCCTAGCCTTCTGTCCAGTAACCTTAACCACTGAGCCACCTCTGCCCTCTCTGAGACAGTGCAAGTTATACATATTTTAGTATCCCAAAAAATGTTTCAAACCATTGTTATACATATGCTCAAGAATATTGTACCAGGGCTTACTTGGAAAAGGTCTGAGTACACCTATTTAGTATTATTTCAAGCTAGATGGTAGAATCGGTATTTAAGAATAGATTTCTACTTTCTCATCTTCCCAAATGAACTATACCAACAGTTTAAATCAAGCTGTCTAAATACTGCATATGTGGTTACAATAGCCACAGAATATCTCTTGACCAAATTAAAAACAGTAGAGAGGGGCACTACGTTTCTGAAGTTTAGATGGCATTGATCAACTTGTCTATTACCTGTTCCCAAAAGGCAGCAGGACTTAAATCGACAAATCTCTTGAAACCTTCTTTTTGTAGGTGTTCTAGTGTGAATGTGATCACTGTGAAGTGATTCATCGAGCAGATAAAGCAAAGAAAGCTGATCAGAACTATAGTCACCTGCAAGACAGAGATTATATATATATATATGATCATCGGTTTGAGTGATTTATGGCAAAAAAGAAACACTGTTACCTCACAGCAAGATTGGCCTGGTTTCAATTCCCTGGCTGGTAACAGAATAGAATACAATAGAGGCATTCTGTTGTCACATACAGTATACTCTACATTACAGAACAGTACATTACTGAACAGTAAATCTTTCTTTCCTTCCCAACCTGCCTAATTTGTATCCATTGCACAACTCAGAACAACCCAGAACCTTACAATTCTGTAGAATTATAATAATTATTATAATAATAATAATAATATTTTTCTCCGATTCACCTAGCATGCACGTTTCTGGACTGTAATAGTATATTTTATTTAATAAGTGCCTTAATAAGTGAAACCCAAGGACACTGTACAGAGAAAATAAAAACACACAGCAATGATAATAACAATACTACAAATACAATAAAACCATAGAAAGCCAAACCATAAAAAGCTTGGGGCTAGCAACACTGAAGGATCCATGCATAATTTTGCACAGTTCAGAAAGGAAAACCTTAAGTACAGTACGGATCAGAATAATGAGACCATGTTTCGTAAAAAGTACATGTAGGAGACTACAGAAATAAGATAGAGCTAGTCCGAATTTAAAAACCTACAGTACATCGGCAGTTTGTTTTCTAAATATTAGTATAAGCCCTTTATATAATGAGTAGGTAATTTAGAGTAAGAACAGCAGAAATTACTTCTATCCAGTTCCACAAGTCTGTCCAGTAACGCCATCCACTCTGAACAATGATAGTTGCTTGAAGGTAGAGTTGAATCACATAGAGGAGGAGCAGGATAAGCTGTTAGGACAAAGACATTGAAGAAATTAAGAAAAAGACTCACATTGTAATAGTTAGAACAGATGTAATAGTACATCTGCATTTGTGCAACTTTACAGCTAGTTTAGCAACTACAGTTAGGTCATATTACCTGCATGAGTGTGAAATGAGACTGTTTATAGTTTTTATAACAATACTGAATTTGCTTCATGCCAATTCCAGATCATTGGAATTTTTATTCAACACGTTAATACATGGTCTGTACAAGGAATAATTCACTTTAGAATGTGCTTGGCTATGTACTATATAGAGTATTAGACGACGCCAAGAAATGTGTGTCAGGACTCTCTCTTTTCTACTCACACACACATTCGTACACACTCTAGCTTAACCCGCAGCGCTTTCTTAATGAGCCACAAGTGACAGGTATTAGATCAGTCTCCTACATGCTTCTAGTGACTTTAAAAAGAGCAGTCAGGATGAGAGACTCTATGGGTCAACATAATGTATTGCACTTGTGTCTGTTTGTACTTGCTTTCCTGTTAGTTTGTCTACTAGTCTGTCGGTGCTATTTCATTAGTTTGATCCTCGTCAGTTAATTAGGAACCCCTCCTAGTTTTTAGTTAGTTAGTTCATGTTTATCTGTTGTGTGTTTTTTGCTGTCCTTCTACGCTTGTTTACCTGTTTGAGTTTTTGTGTTTCTTTCCTATTTTTAAAAGCAGTGAAGCCGGAGTGTCTGGGAGCAGAAGACTTTGCTTCCCCATTAGTTTCACCTCTGCGTTCTGAGTTAAATCCACCTGATGTTGTGTTTTCTTATTCTCCCATCACTTCAAGCTGTTTATGTTTTTGTGTGCTACATTAAATAATAAACCGCTATTGTCTCTAAAACAGTTGTCTGGGGGTTTGTTACAATATCCTTATTTACTATATTTATATTCACTGAATTATATACTTTTATATTCTGTATATTGCCATAACCTTTGAATATAAGATTTGAAAAGAAAAGCATTGCTATCAGCCCTGCTACTGTACTGACTACCAGTAAAATGACCCTGATAAGACTGCATATGTTTTCCTACCTCTCCAGCTGTAGCGCAGTAATCAAGGGCAGAGGCGGAGTGATTAAGTCTGGCTGAGTAAACAGAGACTGAGGATAGAACAGCTCCCATGCAAGACATTTCTCCGAGCATAGTGACTGTAGTAAAGAGGTTATAAACAGGACTGTATAACATGAACTGCAGCATGACGGCATGAGTGGAGCTGTCTATCCAGCCTGAAGTCCATAGTTTCCTAAGTTGTCTCGATGCTTCAGAACTGTAAGAGAAAGCAAGTCATGGAAATAGATTGTAAATGTAAATAATGGCAGTTATGACAGGATCTTTAATTTAATGTGTTACTTTTACAAGTGCTATAAATAATATATTTCTAGAAGGCATTTTAATATAAAATATTCACTGAATTAGAAACATCTGGATAACAATGGGTTGGTCAAGTTTTCTGATTAATTACAGCACACAGTGCTGACTAAACAAGACTAAACATCTTCAAATGGCCAAGTCGAACCATGTACACTGCAATAGCTACACAAGTTCGCTACGTTAGTTCAATGCTCGCCTCTCAGACTAAGCACACATGGCTAGTCGCCGTGTGACTTTCACCTGGATATCTGTTGATGGTTTTTCCACTTTGGGTACACCGGTGATACTGTGCCAGTTTGAACAGGCCTCAAGTGCTGAAACACTGGAACAACATTTCCTGACTTCAACTATCTGTCTGCTGTCAAAGTCGCTTAAGTTGATCCATTTATCCCTAGATAGATGCTAAATTATGGAGATCACGGTGGAAGGCAGAAACTTGGAGCAAGTGGATTCTTTTGTATAGTTGGATGTATAAATCTAACAAGTGCTGCAGATTGTACCAGTGAGCTAAAGCCAAGAATGGCAATGAGCATATTGCTGATGCTCAAATTGACAAAGATAAGGACAAAACAAATTAAAAAGCACCAACACCAAGCTATGATTCAAGAAATTCTTAGACTAGTGAATAGCCACATATGAACATGACACCTGGACACTAAGGAAAATAGAATAAAGGCAAGTTCAAGCCTTTGAGCACAAGTGCCTCTGAGAGTTGTTGAGGACCTCAAGGATGAAGTTGATGACTAATGAGCAAGTCTACAAGACAGAACAAAAAAGGATAGACTGCTACAAGTAACATGAGACAGAGGAAATTGGAGATTCCGTGCAGCCAACCAGTGTGAGACAATTTTGTCGTATGTCTAACAGATGCTAAATGCTGCCTCCTGTTATACATGAGGTCCGTCTGTGACCTAACCACCAATTAGGGCACTTTATTAGTGATCATTTACTACATCAGAGGTTTTCCTAATTCAGTGACTATTAAGTGTAAACTACTTAAATCTAATGAATTAATGATTATAATATACAGTATGATATGCTTTAGATTAATAATGAGACATTTTTTTTACCTGTTTTGACTTAAGGAGACATTAAATCCTGCTTCCTCATAACACTTGATTTTTCCACATAGTTGAGGTCCAGTGAAGACACTTAAAACAGATGCTAGATCTCTATGAGACGACTAAAAACAGGAAAATATGTATTTTTCAAAGATTTCTCATTTAGATTATTGTTTTCAAAGCATTGTCTTAGTTCAGTGTCTAGCCACTAGTTCTTTTGTTTTTTTAAGTTGAGTTATAAAACTATTTCCTGAGCACTATTGCTCTCCACCTACCTGAGCTTAAGGATGGAGATCTCCTCAACTAAAAAAAAATTGGTGATAGCGGTGCAATTGCTATAAACAATTTTGTTCTTAAGTCTCAGTTAAATAGCTTACTGTGCTGCACAAAAAAGCCAGGAGCATTACTAACAAGAGTTTGACTCCCCCAGGACTGCAACAACAGACAAGAGATTGGGATGCTGAGACAGTTTATTCCTACCCCACAGCACATGTTTGGAGCCAACCATAGCAAAAGTGATGACAGTGTATGACAATGACTTAAGTCTCAATTACTCAATAGTTGATAGTGTCTATTTGACTGGAACATTGAATTTATTTTTCATTCATTTATTCTTTTATTCATTACCTGCCTAATCCACACGGGGTCATGGGCATCGTGGAAGGACACAAACACTTCACAGATTGCCTCTCAATTGTAGGGCACACACATACACAACTCCACACATACATTTACACACTAAGGGCCACTTTAGAGACATCAAATAATCTAATAGACATTTTTGGAATGCAGGTGAAAACAGAGGAGCCTGCAGGAACACACAAAATCCACATCCTCTCACCTCGAGATTGAACCCGGGTCCTTTTTGCTGTGAGGTGACAGCACTACATCCTGGCGCCCTTTATTCTTTTATTTTTGTAAAAACCTGGTGCAGACGAATCAGATCAATTCTAAAGGCTTGAATACTTTCACAAGTCTGTTTTATTTCACCAGGAAATACAGTGTCAAATGATTTATGGTACATGAATGCACCATTATTCATTTACAGACTAAAGCTTTAAAAGCACAAGGTTGTGTCAAATGACAACCTTCTATATGCAACGAAAGGCAACATGGTGGTCCAGTGGGTAGTGCAGTTTCCTTACAGAAAGGAAGACCTGTGTTTGATCCCCGGGTGGGACGAATAAGAAAATTTCTGTGTGAGGTTGGAAGTTCTCCCCATGTTGCGGGTTTTCTCTGGGTGCCCTGGTTCCAAAGACATGCATGATAGTTTAACTGGTATCTCTAAATTGACCCTTAGTGTTTAAATGCATGTGTGACTTTGAGTGTGTGCCCTGTCCAGGGTTATTCCTGCCTTTGTGCCCAGAGTTGCCGGGTGGGCATCGGCCGACCCACAACCCCTTGTGGATTAAACGTAAGATAATGAATGATTTTGGTTGCATAAGGAAATATGACTTTCTGAAATTATACAGGTTTTAAGGCATTTGGAAATTAAAAGGTAATTTTAAGGTAATTTGTAAAGAGTACTAATAAAAATATAGTTTAAAAATGCCCCTTAATAATTTTATAATAACATCCCTATAAATTACAAAAGATAAACTTATCAGATGCATTGCTTCCTCACAGACTTTAAGTTCTGGTGTGTTTTACCTGACATGATGAGTTGGGAGTACGGTTCATCTTCATGATGACTGGTTCTCCAATGAAAGATACAGGTTTTATCTATTTATATCAGATAATCAGCTTTAGTTTATAATACATCACTTTGAAAGAAATTAAACTAAAATTGTAATACCCATAAATTGTAATCCCCAGCTGTTTGATAATTGATTTATCTTCTTCTTCTTCTTTCGGCCTCTCCCTTTTATCAGGGGTCGCCACAGCAAGTAAATATTTTCCAGCTCACTCCCGTCCTCTGCATCTCCTGCTTTCACACCAACTACCTGCATGTCTACATGGACCACATCCATATATCTTCTCTTTGGTCTTCCTCTCTGCCTCCTGCCTGGCAGCTCCATCTCTAAGATCCTCCTAGGAATATATCCACTGGCCCTCCTCTTTACATGTCCAAACCATCTCAGTTTGCCCTGATTGTCTCCCAATATTCTAACCTGTGCTGTAGCCTGACAGTTCTACCTTCCTCCTTCTCATTTACACACATGTATTCGGTCTTACAAGTGTTGACTTTCATTCCTCTCCTTTCCAGAGCATACCTCCACCTCTCTAAGTTCTCTTCTAGCTGTTCCCTGCTCTCACTACAGATAACGATGTCATCTGCAAACATCATAGTCCATGGTGATTTCTGACTGACCTCATCTTTAGACAACATTGTATATAGTAGAATAACTTTTTTTATTAAAATTTAGTTGACCTGTTTGTAGCTCAAGCCAATCTGAAGTTTAAATAGAAATAAATAATACATATAAAATATTAGATTAAAAAATAAATTATGCTCATGTGTGTCTAATAAAGCCTGGTGTTTCAGGTCTTAGTGAAAATACGTAATAGAAATAAAAATAAACGGTCCATGGCGGACTCTAGTGGCCGAAACGTCAGAATCATCATCACTAATAAAATCTGTGATCATAAACATGTGTTTTTCTTTTACAATATTTAAAACAGCATAAGTAAAATAAATAAATTTACATAAAAAATATCCACAAAACTAAAAATACTGCGGCAGCATGAAAATTTACATAATATAAACAGCTAGTTATAGCTAGCTATATCTACTGTGACTTGTGTTACACTGAAGACAGATATTTATCTTTCTCATGGAGATTAAAAGATGTTTTGCATAAAGAAAACCAATTGATTAAGTGTTCCATGTGTTATTCCCATTGTTCATGCAAATACCTCCTAAAGCCAACAGTACAAGGATTTTCTATTGGGGACAGGTAAGGACTGCAGGCAGGCAAGTACAGGGGTTAGACAATGAAACTGAAACACCTGGTTTTAGACCACAATAATTTATTAGTATGGTGTAGGGCCTC
>JAOUQT010036443.1:0-11260 GCA_025769995.1 Xyliphius kryptos
CCTACCTCATTTCCTGTGTTTGTTTTTTTTTTTTTTTTTTTATGTTTGTCAATTGTTTCCTAACATAAAACCAATTTAAATAGTAGTCAAAGACAACACAAGTAAATTCAAATTGTAAATGAAGGTGTTTATTATTAAGAAAAAAAAAGATCCAAACCTTCATGGCCCTGTGTGAAAAAAAAAGTGATTGCCCCCCTTGTTAGAACATACTGTAACATTGGTTTATCACACCTGAGTACATTGTCCCCAGCCACACCCAGGCCTGATTATTGACACCCCTGTTCTCAATCAAGACATCACTTAAATAGGAGCTGGCTGACAAACTGAAGTCCACCAAAAGATACTTCAAAGCTACACACCAAGCCGAGATCTAAAGTAATTTAGGAACAATTGAGAAAGAAAGTAATTGAGATCTATTAGTCTGGAACAGGTTATAAAGCCATTTCCAAAGCTTTGGGAATCCAGTGAACCACGGTGCGAGCCATTATCAACAAATGGCAACAACGTGGAACAGTGGTGAACCTTTCCAGTAGTGGCCGTCTGCCTTTAATTCCCGCAAGAACGCAGCGATGACTCATCCAAAAGGTGATAAAAGACCCCACAACAACATCTGAAAAACTGCAGGCCTCAGTTAAGCTCAGAGTTCATGCCTCCACCATCAGAAAGAGACTGGACAAAAATAGCCTGCATGGCAGAGTTCCAAGAAGAAAACCACTGCGGAGCAACAAGAACATTTAAAGCTCATCTCAATTTTTCCAAAACACATCTTGATGATGCCCAAGACTTTTGGGAAAACATTCTGTGGAACGATTAGACAAAAGTGGAACACTTTGAAAGGTGTGTCGCATTACATCTTGCATAAAAGAAACTGCATTTTAGAAAAAGAACATTACACCAACAGTGAAATATGGTGGTGGTAGTGTGATGGTCTGGGGCTGTTTTTCTGCGTCGGGACTTGGAAGACTTGCTGTGATAAATGGAACTATGAATTCTGCTGTCTACTAAAAGATCATGAAAGAGAATGTCTGACCATCTGCTTGTGACCTCAAGCTGAAACAAACTTAAGTTCTGCAGCCGAATCATGATCTGAAACACACCAAGTCCACTTCTAAATTGCTGAAGAAAAACACATTAAAGACTGGAGTGACCTAGTCAAAGTCCTGACCTGAATCCTATTGAGATGCTGTGGTATGAGCTTAAAAAGGCCATCCATGCTCAAAAACCCTTTAAGGTAACTGAATTAGAACAATTTTGCAAAGATGAATGGGCCAAAATTCCTCCAAAATGCTGTAAAAGTCTCATTGCAAGTTATTGCAAACACTTGGTTGCAGTTGTTGTTGCTGCTAAGGGTGGCCCAACCAGTTATTAGGTATAGAGGGCAATCACCTTTTTCACACAGGGCCATGTAGGTTTGGATTTTTTTTTATCCTTCAATAATAAACACCTTCATTTACAAATAGCATTTTGTGTTAACTTGTTCACACCACTGTATATGTGTAGCTGTGTGTGTGTTAACTTTATATTTGGTAATTTACTACGTTCAAGTCGGACTCACTCATTCTTGTTCGCTCTCTCTAGGGTGTTGCTGCGTGTCCGCATGTTGTATTATCTGAAACAAGAAGTTATTGGAGAACATGTAGATTCTATACTCGGAGGAGCTTATGGCAGGTTTGACAACTTTAGTGTGTTATGTTTTAAACCATTTCATTACAAGAATTTCATGCCCACTGACGTATGTAAACTAAATCAATTTTACAGGGATATTGATATTTGGTTACCTGAGATGGAACAACAAGATGTCCCTTCTGGCTGGTGGGATGCAGAGGCTGATCGCTGTTTGCTTATTGGGGTGTTTAAACATGGTATGCAGAATTAAGTTTAATATACATACTTAAAAAGTGTTAAAGTTTATTTTTCTTAAGGAAGTCGACAATACAGACATTAGTTTATAATTGGGTCTTGTCATAGATGTGCAAGTTCCTAAAACTACAGCTGGTTCAGAACTCTTGGTCCATTCACTTGCACCCATGTATGCCAGACTTACCAGAAATTGCTTTGTTGGAGCTTTTTCGTGTTTAAAGAAAGGGGTACCTAATTTACTGCTGTCAGGATTAAGGAAGAGACCTTTTTCGAAAATTGGGGTCAACAACAACTTGCCCCACTTCCAAAAAATAATATTAATACACTATTATAAAGTCAACACAAATACATATAATTTGATTCAGTTCTGTAAGATAAACAACTTTGTAATGTCCTGTACAAATATGAACAGTTTGTCTGGAATTTTTATGCATTTATTTTATTAAATGTGTATATTTTATTTTACTCTTCTTTGCTAGGATATGAGATGTACACTACCATGCGTGCTGATTCTCGTTTGTGCTTTTTGGAGCGTTGTGGTCCCCCTGATGACCAAGACATTAAGGCTGAACAGCATTCAGTTGACCCAGATTTGAGAGAAGGGTAAGCTGCGATATTTTTTATGTTTTTGTTCAGTAAAATAAATCATGAATAATTTTAATATGAACAGTTTACACTTTTGATTAAAAATGTACATACTTTTTAAATACATATTGCAATTGTTGTTGTAAAGGTCTCGATACATAGTTAGCCAAATGTACATATACCCTTCACAATTAATTATTTTCACAATTCCTAATATTTAATCTTAATGGATGTACCCTCGTTATTTCAGTTGGCCCCTCGGAACTTGATTTTTTTTTTAGTTAAATAGTTAAATCTACCTCTTTTAATTTGATACATAACAATAGTCATGACCTGCTTACTGTTTCACTTTTGTTTCATGACTCGACAATAATCTGTGAACAGCACTGTTTAGAGCAGGGGGCACCAACAGTGGGCACCAGGTAGCCCACGAGGACCATATGAGTAGCATTCAAGTCTGTTCACCTACTGATGAGCTGCAAAGCAGCACAATGTTAAGAAATTTTAGAACATGTCACGAGAGCTGCCATGCTAATTGCCCACTGTGAGTTAACCTGCAAACCACAGTCTTTTTTCACGAGGGCGGTAAAAAACTCACAAAAAGCGACCGAGGCCAGGAGATGGAGCTGGTGATCTTTATTTGGATGGTTTAATAATTTCTCCACAAAGTAAAAACTTCTGACACTCCTGCCTATTAATACAACTACAAGGGAGGTTGACATTCATAACGTGGTGAAGGAATTTTTTGTGGAGAAAAAAGTACCATCAGAAAAGCTCCTGCTCTGATTGGCCGACATACAGGATTCATAGCACACCAGAACTCTGCGGAGTACCAAAACTTCATGCGTTAGCACTGCATCATTGTGCAAAAGTAATCGGCTTTGAATTTGGGAAGAATTCCTAACGCGGTCATCCTTCCCTGTTAAATTGTTGTTTAATTATTGTAAGGCCTCAACGTGATCAATGCCTTCACATAAATTAATATTATTAATTGTTAATAATAACATATAAATAAAGGTATATTGAGCAAATTTGAAATTTCAGAAGATTGTATCATACTTGTAGCCCTCACATTCATAGGTACCCAAGAAAAATAGCTCTGTGTCCAAGTTGGTGACTCCTGATTTAGAGAAATCAGGCTAGAAAAGAAATCTAATCATTTCTTCGGATTGCTAATAATGACGTAAACAATACACACGTCATAAATGATATGCCATTATATGCCACTATTACTAAAATATTTGACATTTCACAAAGTGTAACACTATAAAGACTTATTAAACCCACTTTGCAGTTGCTCAGTTAAAGTGCTGCTGATATCCAATGTTGGTAATATTTAGCAAATTGTATGGCATTGTCAGTATTTCAATTTGTGTACATAATCAGATTTGTAAATGTGTAAAAGAATCTATAAATGAGTGCTAACATTTGCAAATGTGTACAGATATCCAGAAATACTTTTATAATGCTTACATAATCAGATTTGTAAATGGATTTTAATTTGCCTGTGTAGACATCTGTAAAAGCCTATATAGATCTGTAAATGTGTATTATTATTATTATTATTATTATTATAATAATAGGTGGTCATATGAGTTACTAATAAAGGTGTTATGCTATATTTTGATTCCCTATTAGAATCCTTTTGTGTGCAGGCAGACAAGGTTCAATGTTTTGAAGTGGTCATTTTTGTAATAAAAAAAAAAAATCATTAAAGCTGCAGCCAGTTTAACAAATTATTAAAAAAGATAATGGTTACTTTGTCTGGCCTTCTCTTAGGACAGGGTACAAAAGACTTGTACATATACACAAATTAAAACCATGATTATTTGAGTCTTCCATGGTGAATGTGGAGCAAATGGTGTGTTAAAAGCACTGTCAATAAAAAAAAAAAAGACTTTTACAAATAACACACGTACCAATTTACGAATCAGACTACATGTGGGCAGATCTATATACTTTTTAACAGATTGGTCTACATTTGAAAAGCTTTGCAAATCTGATTACACATTTACCAATCTTAACATTGCCAGAATCAGTAAATATTCACAATCAGTTATCCATACACTTTCCATACAGTTATCCATCCAACACTTCATCCATAAATAATATTGATATTGAAATGTGAAATTGATTTTATTTTTATTTTTTTTTGTATTTAATATTACTTTAACTAGTGATTATTTAATTGTCCTTAACCTTACTACGTATACTTTTACCCTAATTACATGTCAGGATTATATGATGTTATTTGTGGGTAAATCTACATTCATTCTATAGGTTAGAATTTCTTGTGTTCCTTTTTATCGTCTTTTGTTTAATTCCTGTAGTAAATACAATTTTAAATTGCAATTAACATTGAATTTTGCATACCCACTGCTGTTCTTCATAGAGGGGACTTTTCAGAGGACCCAGAGTTTAAACCCTTAATGAGGCATAATAAGGATCTGTATGGAGAGGTAAGTTTCATGATTGTATTTAATTCTAATAATGTGCAATTACAGGTGCATACTAGAATGTTTATATAAGTGTTGTTTAAAAAAAACATGTTTCTTGTATGTAGCTGATTACTATGATTTTGTAAAAATAAAGCCTTCTTGTCAGCTAATTTGTTTCCACTACAAGAAAAATCACATAATATTGCTGCCAACCTGAAATAAATACATTAACAATTTCTGAAAAAAATCCCTGTTTAACACAATCCCTATGGTGTTAAACTGGTACAACCCTACTGATTGAAAAGCAGCAACAATTCTTTCCACTCCTAAATATTACCTCATAATTCTGAATGCACACTGAATGTTTGCATGTAGTATTTTTATTGTAATGTTTTAAGGCACATTCTTCCACTTACTGGCTTTACTTTTGTTTTGAAATGGATCAAATCAGGGTTTCGAGTTGAGAAAACATTACGTAATCTCTTTCTTTTTTCTCTCTCATTCAAAAATATTTTACTCCTCAAAGGCCAACTTTACAGATGTGAGTGAATTTAGCATGCAGAACAATTCCACTCCAGCGACAACTGGAGGGCAGTCCTCAGGACAAACCGGAACCTGTTGCTGGCCAACAGGCTCCTCTCTTACAGCCAGACTTCGACGTCTAGTCACAGCATATCAGCGCAGTTACAGACGAGAGCAGCTCAAAATGGAAGCAGCCGAAAAAGGGGACCGGCGCCGTAGACGCACTGAACAGGCCACGAAGTTAAAGGAACTTGCACGACAAGAGCGACAGCAGAGGTATTTTCAATTTGAGACATTGCATAAGTCTTCTTTTACTATATAATACATAGTTGTATTTGAAAACTGTGTCATGTTTCAGGTGGACCCGGAGAGAGGAGTGTGACTTTTATCGTGTGGTTTCTACTTTTGGTGTGGAGCGAATTAAATCTGAAGGAGGCACTTTAGAGGATGTAAAACCTGAATTGGACTGGACGCGCTTTCGTTTGTTAGCAAGACTGGATAAGAAAACTAATGAAAGTCTAAGTCGATACTTTTATTCCTTTGTGGCAATGTGCCGGAGGGTGTGTCGCTTGCAGCAAGCTGGTGATGGTAAATGTTGGCACTGTTGTTACTGATACTTAAATTGTTTCTAAATACAGTGGATATTTAGATATTTGTTGGGTTTTTCATTTTGCTCAAAGGTAGAAGTCTAATAACTCTTGTTTTTTTGTCTTGTCGCCTCTTTCAGATTCCCCAGACATGTCCCAGTCTTTAGCTCCCATCACAGAAGAGCGAGCTTCACGGACACTTTACAGAATTAACTTACTATCTCGACTTCGTGAGCATGTACTACTACACCCCTCTTTGGCTGAACACCTTGCTCTTGCACCACCAAGCTCTGAACTGCCCAACTGGTGGAACATCCCTCAGCATGATCATGAACTGCTTATAGGTGCTGCTCATTCCGGATTAAGCCGCATGGAGCAGACCTTTTTTTCAGACCCACAGTTCTCTTTTAGCAAAGCTCATTATGACTATCTCCAAAATCAGCACACACAGTTAGTTATGCAGGCACCAGAGCTTGAGCTGTCACAAGAGCAAAATGAAGTGAAAGATGTAAGCATAGAGGATGAGACTAGACTATTAGAATCTGACTCAAAAGGCCCATCATATACTCACTTCGAACGCAAAACTCAAGACCACATAGACTGGCACTGGAAGAAAAGAAGCAAGGGAGGCAGAGAAAGGAGTAAAAAACAGCATGGAGCAGATGAAGTAGCACAGTCAGAATCTGATTCAGATACTGATTCGGATTCCTCCATCTCATCCCAGCACTCACAAAGCTCAGATGCTAGTGGGGACAGTAATACAGAAAGAGATGAACAGGGTGGGTAAAGTATTTTTAATGCATGAATTTGTTAGATGATCTGGGGGTGAATGTAGACAGTTAAATCTTTTTCTTTTTATTGATTAAAAGTATATATTGTTGACAAACGTAAGACCATTGTTATAATTTGTTGTCTTAGTTTCAACTTCTTGATCCCTGGGGGGGGGGGGGGGCAGTACACATTCTTTCGCTTTGTACTAGGGTCGCATTGGGGAATAACTTTGTTTCGGGAGCTGGACAGATACAACCAGAACCGGGTGCCAATCTATCGCTTGGCGCACACTTACTCCCTATATGGGGCAATTTAAAGTGCTCTATTTATTATGAATCCATGTTTTTAACCTGTGGGAGGAAACCGGAGAATCCGGAGTAAACGCAGACACTGGGAGAACATGGATCCCCTGCACTGAGGCGAACGTGCTAACCATATGATATATATACTGTATATTATAAACTTACTCTGTATATATACAGAGAAGGTTTGAGACCCACTGCACTAGTTTTAATAAATAGATTTATATTTAATGGGGGAAACAATTATTTGATCCCTTGCTGATTTTGTAAGTTTGTCCACTGACAGAAAATAATCCTACTCTTAAAATTATACACTGTTCAGATATTAGTCTGTGATAGAATATCAAAAAGAATGCCACATTGTAAATGCATTTGCATTTTGCAGAGAGAAATAAGAATTTGATCCACTACCAACTATTTAACGTTCTGGCTCCTACGGACCAGGGGTGCGTTTCCCGATAGAGATTGTACTTAGTGATTTACGAACAACTTGCTTGCCAACAAGTATTTTCCCAATAAGTATTATGTCTTATTTGGGAGGGGGGTCAAATACTAGAGGGGTCAAATACTGATCTTGGTTACAAATAATCATTTCCTTCACCGTAGCGTCCTTGTTTTCAGAGTTGGTGTCATTAATTAGCTGTGGGGTTAATTAATTAAATTAACTCCCACAATGCCATGCCTTGTGTAAAGTATATGCATGTTTGTGTGTTTATGTTTAAAAATAACAAATGTGTTTGTCTAATTTGTGTGTGGTCTTCCTAGAATTAAAGATTTATGATGAATATGAAGAGAACAGCCCACATTCCTTTACACAATCTCAAGATGGCACTATCCCTGAGCCTTTTAGTGATCCACTTCGAGTCAATTGGCCTAAGGTATTTTTTTTTTTTTAGTTTTTACATTTTTTTTGATTGTTTGTTAAAACATACCTTATTTTAACCTTTATTTATACAAAGTCAGACAGATGCTAATAAAATCTTTATTTTCAGGATCGTGTCTTGATAAACCGAATAGATAACCTGTGTACTCTGGTTTTGACGGGACGTTGGCCATCAGGGCGGCGATACACTGATACTCAGCATGCTTTAGTTTATGATGATCAGGGGCTTGGTAATGACCTTGACCATGCCTGTGTTGTCCGTAAAAGCAACATCCCTACACAAGATGGAAGGGATTCAGAATTTACAGTCAAGCTCCTGAGAGTAAGAGATAATGCGAATAGTTTTTCAAAATTATGTTAATTTGTATTAGAACTGTTTATAAATAATTATTTATATTTTTGCATTTGCAGGAAGAGGGATTAAAGCTAACATTTTCCAAACATGTGGTAATGCCCAATGGTTCAACAGAAAAGGCCAGTGGATATAAACGGACCAAAGAGCAAAAGGTACTATTGTGTGGGGAATTCTAACCTTCCTCAAATGCTCATTATATTAAATAACAATGAGGAATGTTTGCTCTTGTGGTATTATTTGCTTTTTATTTTCACCAGTCAATAGATACAGATGAAGTTCTTCAAGCACGTCGTAAAAGGGACCTGCCCAATTGGCTCAAAGAAAACCCAGATTATGAGGTGGAAGGAGATATGTTGGAGGTAAACAGAAACAAACTGTTCTCAATAATAAAAACAGTCAGTGTTCTTATTTAAAAAAAAAATAAATAAAAAAAACACTTAGACTGTATAGTAGCACACTGACAAATGTAATGGGGCAACCTTAAAAAACTTATGAGTAAGACACACATTTGTTTTCAAAGATTAACCATGTAATGTCTTACTACAACTTACCAGTGAACGGGTTCAAGTCATATAGTACTATTTAAAGTGAAGTTTTGTCAAAAAAAAAGCGCCCCGAAACACCAAAACGTATAGCAGCAAAGGCAATTGTAACAAAGGCAGAGACTCTGAGAGTATAAGGTCTGGCAAACCAAAGACCGTAACATTATTAAAAGACAAGTTTTTGAGAGCCTTCAAAATAAATTAAAAATGTTAAAACCGTAGATTATTGTAGTGACTTATGCTGCTGTTGAGCTTTATTTATTTTATCCTAGTTGTCAGTTGCTTTGGATAAAAGCTTCTGCAAAATAACCAAATGTAATGTAAATGTGCTGATATGTCATATTAAACACAAAAAACAAGCCTGTGGGAGCAGTGATGTGATCTGGGGTTGCTAAATTTCTAGGTTTAGACATGTTATGTGCACAAAGAATGGGGTTAGCTGACTAGCTAAATATACTAAGCCACATTTGGCATATTCCAAGATGATGATGCCATGATTCATCAGGCTGAAAATGTGCCAGTGTGGTACAGGGAGCACAAGACACAATTTTTACATATGGATTTACAAAACAAATAATCCTGACCTGGAGAAGACTTTGCAAAGTGGTCCAAATCAACCTTGTGAATTATTATTATTATAATATTTTTGGCCAGGCAGATCTTAATGATGATTTTATTCGAAAACAATATCTATGAAAGTCTTTGATTAGCAAAGATGGCCATCTATAATCCTTAGTTTGTCAACAAATGCATAATGAAAATTAAGTGTTTCACAATATATAGTTCTAGCGATATGTTTTGTGTTATTGTTTTGCTGGAATTTGAAACCCTGACCATGGAATAACATGAAGTGTTCTGATTTAATCTGGCTAGAACCTAATTAACTTATTTTTAAATCTCTATTTAAAAAAAGAAGTGATAAGACAATGAACCTCTAAAGCTGCATTGTAACAAACTAGCAAAAGATGTTTGTTTTAGGCTTGTTTAATTTGTAAACAATTTTGTACTAATTTAATTCTGACACACAGTAGTTGCATTTTAACTGCTATACACATTGCAATCTTCTAAACTTGTTCTATGTGCTATTGTAAAAAAAAAAAAAAACACAATATGTAAAATAATACAAAACTCATCTCGAGATACAATTCATAGTCCATTGGAAAGAAAAAAGAAATGGTTCAATTAACTCAAGATATAGCATTACAATTTTAAATTGCTGTTTCTCTTCACAATCCTGTGTAATAATTCGAAAACTGGAGATCATCTGCTTATTGGCCCTACCACTAAATCAGCCACTAGTATTTAACAGTTGTATCATACTAGTATTTTCTTTGACATATGTACAGCTATATTGTCTGTCTTATTTTATTTCTACATGGCCATTATTGTCCACAGTTAACTAACGAGTTATAATCAAACTTTGATCTCTCTCAGTTACTTGTTAACAGGACCAAAAGAAAAAGGAAAAAGAAGAGAACAGAAAAAGAAGGAGGATCAGCAGGTGGTGAGAGGGTGCAGATCATCGACATGAAAACTGGGAAGAAGGTAAGGGGGAAAAATGTTCATACTTATTACAATTAGTTATTAACTTATTATTTATTATAAAATGGGTAGTTCCAGTTCTTAAATGTGATTGACAAACCTGTTTGTCAATGCACAATAACCCACACCTCTGACCACTTCATATTTGTATAAATCCGCAATATCAAATATATATGGTTTTCCTGTTTTTTCATAAACTGCGTTTTTTTTAAAATTTGGCCATTAGATGACGGTGTTTAATGTTTAGGACATTCTGTCAGGGTTCATTTTTATTTCGTGGAAGGCAAATTTATTAGTGATTTTGCTGACAGTAAATTTATTCATGAATCAAACATTTTATAAAAGTAATAAGGCACTCGAGTTTGTGCGTTATTGTACAAACCGGATTCGAAAAAAAGTTGGGACACTAAAGAAATTGTGAATAGAAACTAAATACAATGATGTGGAGGTACCAACATCTAATCTTTTATTCAGAATAGAACACAAATCACTGATCACAAGTTTAAACTGAGAGAATTTATTATTTTAAGGGAAAAATGTTTCAAACTTTCATGGCATCAACAAATTCCAAAGAAGTTGGGACAAGGCCAGACATCTGGGCACAGAGGAGAAGAGTTTCTCAAGCTTAGAAATAGGAATGCTCTCCCATTCATGTCTAATACAGGCCTCTAACTGGTCAATGGTCTTGGGCCTTCTTTGTTGCACCTTCCTCTTTATGATGAGCCAAATTTTTTCTATGGATAAAAGATCTGGACTGTAGGCTGGCCATTTCAGTACCCGGGTCCTTCTCTTACGTCGCCATGATGTGATTGCTGCAGAATGTGGTCTGGCATTACCTTGTTGAAAATGAAGGGTCTGAAAGAGATGACTTCT
>JAOUQT010036453.1:0-11260 GCA_025769995.1 Xyliphius kryptos
CTTAAAATTGTGTGTGTGTGTGTGTGTGTGTGTGTGTGTGTGTGTGTGTGTGTGTGTGTGTGTGTGTGTGTGTGTGTACAAGTGCAAAACTAGAGGGAGAGTATGGGCACAATTTGCTGAAATTACCAGGCGGAGTTTGAGAGTAGCTGGCTCTTGAGACCACATAAACATGGCCTTGGTTTGGATCTGGGTCTCATTACTCAGTCTTGGTCTGAGTCTCGGTCTCCAACAAAACCGCAGTGTCTTTCCATGCTGAAGGTGATGATTACCTGATTCCACTACCAGTTTGAGATGAATCTTCCTTCCTATAAACACTGATAACTGTCCTGTAGTATATTACTTTAATATTTTTGTGCTGTAATGATGTGACCCTTCACAGGTCTTCTGCATACATACAAGAACTCAGTACTTATATTAATTATGCTGTAATATTAGAATCTGCATGTAAACGTTAAAGAAATAGTAAGTACTGCATGGTTTTAGCTCTCTGTTAACGAGCAATAGTCAATTTAATCATTGCATCAAAGAGTCGAATCTTTAATATTAACCCTATTCGTTAGAGAACCATTTTGTCTGAGAGAGCCAAATTTACAGTAAGTTCAAACTCATTTAAAAATTTCTCTCCCTCTCTTTTCTCTCACCTTGGTCTGTTTTACTCTAAGTCTAAATTCTAGCGTTGGTGTCAGTTTGTTTCTGTCGTCTAAGTGAGATATGCTGGGAGAAATGTGTGTTTTGTCTGTGCCCTTTCCTCCATTTGGAGCCCCGTTTTCTTTACAAACAGTATGTATGTCTATTGCAATTTGATTCATTTCTGCATCTCTGTCTGTCCACACAGTGTCGTCCATCCAAAGGTCATAAAAGAGGTCACTGCTGGTGTGTGGACAAGTATGGACAAGCCCTGCCAGGCTACGAGGGCAAAGAACAGAGTCAAGTCCACTGTTATAACCAGGAAAAAAAATAATCAATCATAAGGAGAGTTTATATTTTGGGGGTACCCTCTGCCTGGTATGAATGCACAAAGAGAGATTTTTGAAGGTGATGTCCTATTTTCGAGTACCACCTATGCATCGGAGCAGGGACTTATGAGATGACGTGACTTTCACACATCAGGGGAGTGGAGAAAGGAAGGGAAAGATCTGCACTATTCTGTTTTTACCAGTTCCCAGAAAAAGCACCATTTGAAATGTGCTATGATAAATATTTAAAAACGACATATAAGCATTTATTACCCATTGTCTAGGTGTTACAGCTTCTTCAGTATATGGGGTTGTGTTAAAGGAAAAGTGGTCGACCCGTTATGGTTTTTGGTGAAACCCCTTTTTTCAATCACTGCCATGACTATCTCTAAGAGCATCACTTCCTGTCTCAGCTCTTTTGGTGTAAGACATGTGAACTGAGCAAGTTCACCACAGCTGTCCTGCTCGTTCCATTGGCTTCATCTAAAGCACAAGCACTTGATGCACTTTGGTCCCTCACTGAACATCTAGCTGAACGATCGGTTACAGTAGCCATGTTTCATTGCAAGGTATCATCTGAAATCTGTTCACTGACATAAATCAGGGCCTTACAAATCAGTCCGTTCAAAGCGTTTTCTCATCGTAGGCATTTTTCTCTTATTATTTAAATGCTTGTGTGTTTGTGTTCTGATTTAAGTCTTTGTTAAGCATTTCGAGGGAAAGAGTTATTCCTAATGCGTGCTTTCCCTTGGGCTTTCGACTTATCTGAAAGATGGAGCGATGAATTAAATAACAATGCTAGAGCCATTAGCATGCTTCCAAATGACCACCAATTATATATAATAGCCAACATATATTCAAGGCACTAATATTCAAATCCGAGCACTTACAGAATCGCTCACAGTGATCAAAACAATGACCCCTTTGCATGTTCAATATTATGTCATGCAAAGTCCTTTCTTGAATCTTTTAGTATGTGATGTAAATGCAGCAATACCTTTTGCACTTCAAGGTGTGATACTAGTTTCTGATGGCGGATTTGTCTTCAAGATCAGTGCCATAATTTAAAGGGTGCAAAAATTGAGGAATATCGGTGTTTAGTTCTCTCTAAATACTGTTCTTTTTTTTCGAACAACAAAGCTATGGCTGAACCTGGTGACCCTGTTGCATAGCTTGTGTTGTAGTTTCTATTTTGTCTTGTCTGACCTCCTGAAAAATAGACTTGAAACGTGGAGGATGGTGAAGAGGGAACCTCCACAGTAGCTCAGTAGCACAGAATTGGCCAAATGCTTTACCCCTTGACAGTCTTCCAAAAAAAAACATAAAATGCAGTAATGAATCAGCTCTAGAATTACTGACACCATTGAGTAATGTGAATGAAGAGGTAATGTAAGTTTATTGTAAATACGAAAAATATATACAGTATATTACCATATTTTGTAATATCCTGTCAGGTTTGCTTGAAGGATGTGTTTGGAAAATGAAAAACACTTTGTATGTGATATATATTTTGTATGTTCACCTTTTTACACCAAACTTACTGTGATTGCTGCCAAAAATCTTTTGAGCACAGACCACAGTTTCAGTAGTGTCTACCAAACTCTTTACCCGCTGCTGTATGTAGCTAGATGAAAAAATGGCATCTGATTTTAAAATTTGGAGACAAATTTGACCCCAAAATTCTCTAATCTCATTTCATTTTCTTAATTGATTTGTAGTCTATACACATTTTGCTTTATTTTATTAGTATATTGAGGATTTTTCTTCCATATTAATGTTTTAAGTTTTCTATCATCTCTTTATTTTCATTTTTGTATTTTTTTATTGATGCAAAATAATACATTTCAAGGCCTTAAAATTCTATGGTGACATATTGCATTAACATGTTCTGTTAAAAGTCACAATAACATCTGTTATGCAATATCTAGTTAGCCAATAATTATGATACATTTAAGCATTTGTAAAAGAAAAAAATGGCAATAATTCTGGAGCTGATATACAAATAGGGGAACATTGGTGCTACACACTTTCAGTTTTTTTTTTTTAATTTTATGACTTGATCTAGGGGATTAAAGTAATGCTTCATGTCTACTTTTTTTCTAGTCAGATTTGTGTCTGAGAGACGTGAACATTACAATGTTGAAGGTATTTAAAGATGTATAAGCTGATTGAAAAAAATAACTGTTTGGAGAATAAAGTGACTCAGATTGCACAACAGGAAGTAGGACTCAACATATTTATGGGAATATAATCACTAAAGCATTTTTAGAAATGTTATCAATAGTACATTTTCAAAAGGAAGACTTAACTGTCCTTGGTTTTTTGACCGAATACTTTCAGGATTCAGTCTGACTCTTAGTGTAAACCGCTTTTAAAGATCAATCTAAATCGACCCTCTGGGTTTTCAGGGCCTGAAACATGGTTTTACACATGTGCTAAAATGTTTAAACAAATTGAGTTTAACTTAATATACTGTGACCGTGTGTTTTTGATTAAGAGGCCTAATGCAAACTATAGGTAATGCATACAATTCGAATAATTTATGAAGCATTGAAATTGTGATTTAAGTCAATGACCGCATTACATTAATAAATATATAATTCCTAAAGTAATACATTAACAACGAGATTTTGTATTAAACACAATGAGTAATCATTAACACTTGAGCCAGGAGAAGGAATGTAGACCTTTGTGTTTAATAATTAGAGCAACTTGAGCAGCAAGATTATTATATTTTGGCTAATCTACACCCCAGTGAGTTTCAACACAATACGTTACAATAAATATTACAGCCAAAGACAACAGTATTACTTAAAACCTTTTTGCGTTACATGTCATAGTACAACTTTATTCAGATATCTGTAATACGATTTTTTTTTTCTCGGTTGTATTAAGGTCCATCACTAGACTTTACCAGCAGCACTCACACATAATATACATAGTCAATCCATCTACTTGGCAGTTTCCACATAAACAGTAATGAGGTGCAAATATTTTGTACCTTGATCTTAGAATTTAATACCAACACCATGTTAATAATTACACCAAACCAAATGGCGGCAACATATTTTTACATGATCTTAGCAGAGAATGTGTTTTTATTTAAACTATATGCTGCAGGTAATCAATGGCAACGTCATGTAAAAGCAAAAATGGTCATAATCTTTTTATAATCGCAGTTATGATTAGCCCCATAAAACTGACACTTTTAAATGCATTATTGTACAATTCTGTATGATCAGGTGTAAATTGTATTTTTCAACCAAACTTTTTCAACTAGTCTTTGCCTTTTTACTTATAATATGATATGTTTAACCTAAAGATATCTGTCTATTATTACGACTTTGATAAAGTTCAGACCACATTTCAACAGCATATAAGCTTAAGATAACTAGCTGCTATATCTAGTTACAATATACAGGTCAACTGGATTGGTTTCAAGCCAATGGTAGCTTTAAATATTCAAAGCGTAAAACTAAGTATGCATATTGCAGATTCTTGCTTCATGAAGGGCCTTGATGATGCAAGTCCAATAATGATTTACTATACAATAAATATTAACACGCTTATCTCATTAGACACAGTATAGACGGTATATAACATAAAGCTAAAAGAAAAAAAAAAACAGTTGAGTTACGGCAAAACATCCACTCTTACTCTGTTGTGCAATACCAGGGCCACTTCTTGCCACGAGTCACTTTTAAGAATCTCTTAGTTCACGGGTAATTGTGCTTGTTATTATTATTTTCTTTTAAAAGAATTTTGATTCTTCAAAAAGCTTTTCATGTTACTAAAATAGATATTCCACCGTTGTACCTTTCTTTAAGAAAGAAAAAGATTTTGTTAAAATCTGATTTGTATTTAATGTATTTTTAAAATAAAATAAAAATATTTTAATTTAAAAATGACTATGTATTTGCTTTGGGACAAAATAGTTTTTTGTGGTACTCATTCAATAGACCTATTGATATTGGTGGGCTAATCTTTAGACTCATATTCAAGCTTCTGATCACTAAAGAATTCAAAAAAACTTTTTAAGCAAGAAAGCCTTTCCAACATCCGTTATGCTTGTATCACATAGAGAAGATGTAGCAGAAAATGTATAGAAAATGTGTTATCTAAAAGTGTAAACATTATTATTGAGCAGGAGTTATATTTTTTTCTGTGAAGCATGGTGATTACATTTGGCAGGAGTGTCTCTAAGATCAGTAGTTGTTAGGATTAAAGAGAAATTGCTTTATGCCAAGTGCAACTGCCAGACAGCTAAGAATGAGCTTCAGTTTGTAGTAATACAATAACTAAACATGGCAGGGATGCTTAAGAATAGGATGGTGAAGGTCTTAAAATGACCAAATTAATACCCTCATATTAGGCTGTAAGAGCAGGTTTAGATTGTTGTAAACGTATTTAACTTGGCTTGTGTTAGGCAGAAAATAGACAAATATCTAGTGAGCTGTACTTGAATAAGACTCTTGTTTTGGGTTATTATGTTAGACAATAATTCAAGGATTTATCACATTTATCTACATAGTGACATCACATTAAAACACTCCTCCGAGGATGACATTTTGTATCCAAACACTGTCACTAAAAAGGCTACAATAATTAACGGCAGCTGTCTGTTATTGGTACAAGTTGCATCACTTGCATATTGCTTGTTCATGTGTTAAGAAAAAGTAGTGTTTGGTGCCAGAGAGGCTGCTTGCTTGACCAGTGGGAGGAGGGCATTCCTGTACCCGACCAGCACAAACAGAGAGCAGGTCAAAGGCACTGCAGAAAGCAGAGCCTGGTTCTCCCCCCAAATACCAATCTAAAATTAGTGCCCAGCTTCATTTGAGATTACCATGATAAGGACACGGCCAAGCCAGAAGTTCTGTTCACAAGTAGCGAAATTAAGAAAATAAATGTTCTAAATGTCCTCGCAATCTACATTTTGAGCATTTTATGTAAATATGGGTGTGTATTAATACTGTAAAAATATTCTAAGAATCATTTTTTTTAAGTATTTACATAATGTACAACCACCATAAAGAGTTTGATGGAACACGCATCAATTCAGTCACACCATGAATCAAAAGAAACAAGGAGCAATATTCTTAGAAATGGTACAAACCAAAACTTTATTCAAAACAAAACAGAGGTAGGAACAGGTAGTTACCCGTCTATGAAGATATGAAGACCATTTACCCGTTACGCACTGCACAAAATGTACAGAACTGCAAGAGATGCGGTTGTGTTCACTTGTATCCCTACTTGTGCAAAAAAAGTGAATATTTCACAAGAAAGTAAGCATAGTCAATAATATTAAGTGTATGAAAAGTGTATACAGTGACAAAAGAAATGGTCATGCAGTGCTTTTTATCATATGGATTCATACCAACAGTCTGTTGGCAGAGAAAGACACTGTTAACAGGACACAGACGACTTTTACATCATATAAAAATAATAATAATAATAAAGCAATAATAAAATAAATAGGTTGACCCCCCAAAATACAGGCATACATTCAGGTAAAATAAATACATAGGAAGGCAATATGTAAATATAGACATACTCTTATAAGAAAAATAGATTTTCTTCTTTTGGATGACTTAGGGAATTAGTTTTAATCTATTTAAAACAGTGTACCTGAACAGAACAAAATCTTGTTTATAAAAAAAATAAATAAATAGGAATTAAAAAAAAATCTGTGACAAGTTTCTGGATCAGTGACATAAGTCAAGACAATATTCACATACAAAAGAGCATACTCGCTGTCTGTGTGTAGTTAGTGGCTGAATTATACATTTACTCACGCTATATATATCTTTTTTTAAAAAGACAGTCCATCAGTAGAAAAGCTCCTTAGGGCTCTAATGTGTTTGTGGATGCATGATCAGTGGTTAAAGTCCTGAGGGCATTCAGCATCTGTGGGTAATTCACTAGAGCCCACAACTTTCTTTCCATTCCAGGATGACACACACCAACACTTCCCTTTTTGGCCATCAAGGGATGATTCACACTGGAGAAATAAAATGACACAAGGCTTGTGAAGTAAACTTGCAAAGAATGCAGCCTGTCACAGGAGCAGATTATAAACATCATTATTATGCAGGTAGAAGCATGTGAAACATTGGCAAAGATTGTCATCATAAAACTTAATCACAGCAAATATTTTATAGCTATACCCTGAAATCACTGAGAAATGCAACAACAAAAAACAACACAGCACAGGACTTGAGAAAACATGTGCCTTGTATTTCTGTTTGCTTTACCACAATGCATCAGATTCAGTCGTTCAGTTAACCGAAGGTTTAGAGGTTTGGTTTCGAAACTGACTGCAACTTTACAAACATGATAAATGACAGAAACTAATTGTCTATTTTCAAATATGAAATAAGTAAGTAAAACTTGCATAAGTAAGTAAAACAATGCATTTCTTCAATTTCTGTATTAATATCTGTATTCTTACCTGTTTGGCTTTGTATAGACCCTGCTTATCACAGTTGGGAAGGTAGAATTTGGTCATCTTTTCTTCCAGTTTTTGTTGGGATCTTGCAATTTTCTCAAGAGCTCGTTGTAGCTCCACATGGCAGGGCCCCTGTTGCAAAAACGAAACAAATTGTTATTTAGTGTGACAGTTTTATGTCCCACCCCTCTTTTAAAAAAAATATTTAGCATTTTATAAGTTATTATACAGCTTAACATATTAGCAAGACCTGTAAAAATAAAACTGAACTAGGTAACTTGACTGGGTTACTGCGTGCGTTTTGCAGTTTCTATTCTGTGAAGGGAAACAAAAGTCTTCTTATGCCATCTATTGGTTAGAAAGGTTTCCCGCAGGGAAGTTGGAAAATGCGTGCGCAATAGTTGACTCAATGTAGTTGATATAGGATATATGATATGATTAGATTGTCATTACACATGTACAAGAAAATCTAACCAATAGATCGCTAGATAGTTGATCTAATAATCACTTAATTAATCCCAGAGGGAAATTTATGTATTGCAGCAGCCAATGCAGTTACATTAAAGGAAACAACATAAGAATAATAGAAATAATAAGTCACTATAAAAAGCAGTGTACTGTATATATAGTACCAAATAATGCCATTGTACTATAAACTTAGAACAACAAATCTAATATATATATGGACTGTGGTGAATATATCCAGTGTAGGTGTAAATATACATGCTATATAGTGGTGAAATGGTTTCAGGGTTAACAAGAGGGACTATTGACATGATATAGATATGATTACAAATGTACAGATTATTTTTTACGCATTATACAGAGATAAAAATATTTACAATGAATTGTATTTATGGCATATGACGTTAAGGAAATATACAACTTTTCGGAGGTGTAATTCATGATCAAGAGAAAATTGTGTGCTGCTATCACAACTGGAAATCATGAAGGTTAACTGATGGGCAGAGTTTAGAAGGCAGGCAGCTCTTTGGAGGGGGGGTGGAACGTTTCCCTGAGCCTGCTCAAAGTGTCGTGATTAATAACTTAAAATTAAAAAAGGAAGCTGTAGTTACCTGTTCCACAAGCTTTCTTCTGTAAGTGTTGACTTTGGACTTCATGCTCTCCTGCGCGCCGGCGGTGAACCACGGGTCGAAGGGTTTGATGTGACCCGGCACGAAGATAGGAGCGGCGGGGTCGGAGGCCCCAGGCTGACCCTCGGTATCTGATCCAGGTTGACCTGATGGGCAGAAGCAAAGGGGGTTAAGTCGTGCAAAATTTGGAAAACGGTATAGAAATTAGTACCAAAACGATTTTTATCTATGAATTGTGACTGGAGAAGCGCAAAGCAGCCTCCGTGTGCACAAAAAGAGGTTACCCCAGGCCTCTTTACTATACACTTTAAAAATTTGCCTTAAAACCCATTTTTATTCTCTGGCCTTTAACTCAACAAGATTTACCTTTGGATGTGATTGGTTTTATTTTATTTTAAAGATATGGCATAGATTCGTTTGATCATCAACAATGCACAACACTTTGTTACAGCCTTGTTTGTTGTTTGTACAGTGCTATATAAAGTGAAGTTGGGAGACTTTTGTTAATTTAAGTTTTCCTACCTGGTGCGTGGTGCGTGCGGCTCTGCACGTGCTCCGGACTCTCAGTGCACACGCCTTGGCCGCGCGTCAGTGCGTGCAGCGGGCGCAGATCCCCCGGAGCAGGCAGACAGCGCAGCCCGGTGCTGCACGGTGCCGTGTAAATGCCGCACGCTTCTGCACGCTTCAGTGCGCACACCAGACAGCAGCCGCAGCCCGGCTCCCGCAGAGCCTCCTCGCAGCCCGCCGGCACTGGCGCACACTCAGCCACGCGCTCGGCTGCGCAGGGCGCGCAGCGGATGGGCTCGAGCAGCGGTGACGCGCGCAGCTGCGGCGCAAACAGAAGCGCGCCAAGTGCCACCGCCTGGAAGAACTTCAGAAAGACTCCGTTCATTCCAAAGCCACACAATCAGCTAAGTGATCAGTAAAAGTCGAGCTGTAAAAGTTACTCCTCCTGGTTTCTTCTCTGTGCGTGCGGGGTGAAATGTCTAGCCTTCCTCCAGGAGCGGCGCAGTATTTATACCCTGTTGCCCCGCTGGGGTGTTAATGATTGACGCGCCCGGCGATATTAATGATTTCTGAAAGGAAGGAGTCGGGATTCCGCGGCGCTCTGATTGGACAGTGCGCTCTGAGCTGCTGATCTTCATCCATTACGCACAACGCGGCAATATTTACTGTGCAGGAGTTCCGAACCCCGCATTGTCTGTTAATACATTACATCATACACACACACATGTGTTTGGACATGTTGTGTGTGTGTGTATGTATGTGTGTTACATACTCTATAAATACACACGCACACACATCTATTGTGTGGACACGTGGTGTCGAAGGTGGCAACGCAACTGAGTGACGCAAACCTCCCTCCGAATTGCGTTAGATGCTCTTAGTTTATACATCAAGAACTTATAGCCTGTTTAATTAAGTGTAATTAGAAACTCTTAATATCGACTTGCTCAATTATTCTTATTACAATACATACACATAATTACATACATATATACACACATATACACACACATGCATACATAAACACACACACCCACATATTATAAACACACATGCATACATACATACATATATACACAAATACGCACACGTGGTGCCAAAGTTGGCAACGCAACAGAGTGACGCAAACTTCCTACCAACTTGCGTCAAATACCTTTAGTTTGCCTCATCATGAACTTATAAGCTATTTTTTTTAAATAACAACTGAAATTCGCCTTGCTCAATAAAAAATATGACAATTACGAAACGTGTATTTAGCTTATTTGCTCAGTCTAAAGCGCACAATGTGTAAACTGTTGTGTATCTAAGATTATCCTAAAAAAAACAAGCTTTCCTTATCACTATTCATTAGTACTTTCCACCACTCTAACTATAATTCTATACTCCAAAAGAAAACAATATATTTCAAGCCTTTTTCCTCATATTCAAACCCATTATAGGGAATTAGGAAACATGAAATTTAAAATTTTCCTTTTGGAGTACAGATTTATAATTAGAAGAGTAATAAAGGAGTTTTCTATGATAATGTTTTATGACATCAAGCCACGTTAAGCTGTTTTAGGTAAGATAGCAGGATGTAAAAGCCAAATGGTTAAAATGTTTTGAATCATTTTTAACATTAAACAAGAAAAGGCATTTGTTGATCTGATCAATAACTTACTGTTTTTGTGTAGAGTTGTGTGTACAGACTGTGATCAGACGATCTGACTCATGTGTTGCTAAATAAGAAACACTTCCATCCATTCAGCAACTACTTCATTATGATAATTAACCGTGTGGGGGGAGGGGGCGTCATCCGCAGTCTGAGGTCAGCTTTTGTCCCAACTGCTGAAGACCGGTTCCGGAAGCAGTGCAGTGCCGGGGGAGTGACAGTAACCACGACGTGATGCTGCAGTAAAAGCGGGAAAGCTACACGACAACTGGCACGTCCCCTATGGCGAGTCTGACATCACACAAAATCACCCCATCCTTTACTCTCCTATGGACAGGATGTACGTGTCTGTTAATACATTGCATCATATTCTAGGGTTACACATGTAGAAACAAACATTCACACATTTATAAAGTATGTAATACACACACACATTCATACATCTATATCTACACATTTACATTTAGTTATTTAGCAGACGCTTTTATCCAAAGAGGCTTGATCCACAAGTCAGTAGTTTAGGACATATACATACATACAGTACATACATACATACATACAAATAATACATACATACATACATACATACATATGTGTGTGTGTG
>JAOUQT010036473.1:0-21577 GCA_025769995.1 Xyliphius kryptos
ATTGTGTTTGTGTGTGTAACAGGGCAAAGTCTTCTTCTGAATAATGACAAAGTGTGGTCTCGTCAGCGTCGTCTCCTCACACCAGCGTTCCACTTTGACATCCTTAAAAACTACGTTCACATATTTAACAGCTCGACCAACATTATGCATGTAAGTGCACAAAAATTCTGAATATACATTTGTATACTTACAACAGTGCACCACTACTACTGTTTTCCATCCTTTCCATCCAGGATAAATGGCGCCGCCTTCTGGCAGAAGGAAAGAACGAGCTAGAAATGTTTGAACAAATAAGCCTGATGACCCTGGATAGTTTACTGAAGTGTACTTTTAGTTATGATAGCCACTGTCAGGAGTAAGTGGCACACACACACATGTCTACTGTCAAAAGTTTGGACACACCCCCTTACAATATAGATGGACTTAGTAATGTTACAATTACAGACTGTATTGCATCTGCTTTCTTGTTTTTGTTTGTCCCCTGTTGGTTCTCTGTTCTCTATTGGTCAGGAGCATCACAAAACAGGTATAATTGGTAAAATCTGTGGATTGTTTATTTGTCAGTTCTGCAGTGACACTGATGCTCTAAGGGGGTTTTAGTGCTGAAATAGGAACAATGCACCGGTGATTGTTCTATTGGGGTGCTGCCTATTAGAACAGAGTAAAAATGATGTACAACAGATAGACTACAGTCTGGAATTGTATAATAACAAAGTCCATCTTGACTTAAGTGGAACTAATAATGAGTGGAACAAAAAGGAGATGTGTCCAAACTTTTGATTGGTACTGTATATATATATAAATACTTTATATATAAATGTCAATGTCCAACAGAAAGTCAAGTGAATATATCTCAGCTATCTATGAGCTGAGTGATCTGGTGGTGAAGAGGCAGCGGAATCTCCTGCATCACTTCGAGTGGTTCTATAAGCTTTCCGCTAATGGACGCCGTTTTAAAAAAGCCTGTGAGATTGTGCACAAATTCACATCCTCGGTCATACAAGAGCGCCGCTCTCAGCTCAGTCAGCAGCCACCAGAAACCAGAGCACAGAAGATTACGACTGGGTACAAGAGGAGAGTTGCTGACTTCATAGAAGTGCTGCTATTGTCAGAGGTACAGTTACAATTTACTCAACTCAGCACCAGCACAGTGGGGTAACGGTTAGCACATACACCTTTTAGTAATGGGACTCTAGGTTTGAATCCTGATCTGGGATGGAGTATCTGTGTTTTTCCAGTGTCTTTGTGGGTTTTCCACTCCGGCTTCTCTAATTAATTTCCTCCCTCAGTTTAAAAACGTGGATTCATAGTGAATTGGCTGCTCTAAATTGCCCCTTTGAAATAAACACATAAAATTGGTTGCGTAAGTCAACCATGGTCTGTTCTGCACCCGTATGTGTTTCCGGGCATCACAGCGGCTTAGCATGTCAGCCTTGTTGCGCTGGTGATCCAGGTTTGAATTACAATCTGAGTGGAGTTTTCATGTTCTCCCTTTGTCCGTGTGGGTTTTGCCTAGGTTCTCTAGTGTTGGGCCCAGCAATCTGAAGTTTGTGGGTTCAAATCCCAGGTCTACTGAAGTTACCAATATGGGTCCTTGAGCAAGACCCTTAACCCTCATTGCTCCAGGAATTCTGTGTTCTGACCCCAACCCAGCACCTAAAACATTCTTCCCTGAATGGGCATGGGGAAACCTACTAGAGGTTTAAGTGGAGGATAATGAGATGAGAGAGTCCTGCTGCTCTTAATTTGCCCCATATTGTGTTTCTGTCTGTGTGAGTGAGCGTGTACCCAGCGATGGATTGGCGCCCTTTCCAGTGTTTAAAATATTTTTCCCTGGATGGGCATCAAAAACCTTCCACCACCCTAGTACAGTTTTAAGTAAACGATAACGAGCTGAGATGTTGCTGTGCATTAAATCATATTCTTACAGCAGTAAACAGCACCTCCATTTTGAAAAGACATTGAAGATAAATATTTAATGTTCTCTCTTAACAGTTTGGTTTTAATTGGCAGGATGAAAATGGAAAAGGATTGTCCAACGAAGAGATCAAAGCTCAGGCAGATACATTCATGTTCGCAGGTAACAGGTTGTCTTTTGAAAAACTCCTTGGTTTTATTACAGTGACATAAACAAGGTTTTTTTTACCTCCATCTGAAGGTCATGACACAACAGCCAGTGGGATCTCCTGGCTTCTGTATAATCTGGCCATGCATCAGGATTATCAGGACCGTTGCCGTTCAGAGATCAACGAGCTTCTTGATGGAAGGGGCATGGAGGAGATTACTTGGTCTGCAAATCCCTTTAACTTAAACACACAAACCTCATGAGCTTTGAATGTTTGACCCATAGCTCATTACTCTAATGGTTTTAATATGACTTAGGTCTCATGTGTTTGTTGGAAAGGCATTGATTTCATTTCATTTTAAAATCCTCTAGGGAAGATCTGAGTGAATTGACTTTCACGACCATGTGCATTAAGGAAAGTCTAAGGCTCCATCCCCCAGTTTTGGCTCTAACGCGATACTACTCTCAGGATATTATCGATCCCATGGGGCGCAAAGTTCCACAGGGTAATTTATTACTTATGTTAAATTGACAAGCTTATTTATAATCTTATCTTATTTTGTCAGATAGTAATGATCTCTTTGTACTTCAGAAAATGGGGATGTTCTGCTCAGTGGATCTATTTCTCTTTACAGGTACCATTTGTCTGATCAGTGTGTTTGGTACTCATCATAATCCAGATGTGTGGACCAACCCAGAGGTGGGTCTCTCATTTTTATATGGCAAATAAAACAAGCATGTTCATTATTGTGGTTGTCTATCTAATAGATTGACTATAAATGTATTCTAATGAGGGGTAACTTGGGCCTTGCTGGTAGCTCTGTGCTTAGCATGTACCCCTTAGCCCTGGGCTCCAGGTTCTAATCCCGATCTGGGAGTTTTCATGTTCTTCCTGTGTCTGTATGGCTTTTCTTTGGGTTCTCCGGTTTCCTTCCAAAGTCCAGCAACATGTATTCTAAGTCAATCGGCTGCTCTAAATTGCCTCATTTATACATTGTGTTTGTGTGAGTGAGTGTGTGTGTGCCTAGCAACAGATACCTTGTCCTGGGTGTATCTGCCCAGCACAATAATGGTTCTCCACTTGACCCTAGTCCTAGGTAGATGACTGTTGCCTTAGTAAATGTGCTGTAACTTCCAGTCAGTTATAGGGAACCACTGAAACAATATATTTGTGCAGGTACAGCCACGATTAGCTTTAGCCGTGATTGCATAATTGTGCCAATTTGCTCCCAGCCCTAAGGTTATTAAAGTGCTCAGCATGTTGCATTTCAGGTCACCGTCACATTTTTTTGTCAGCACTGGTCCTGGCTTGGTATTAGAGCAGTTGGTCTAGTGGAAACTACATGGCTAGAGTTTTTTTTGTCAGAATAGCGCTGCACTTGTGCACGGTGATTAGGCTTAGATACATCTGCGTGGCGTATTCCCGCCAACTGCGTATGGATTTGAATTCTATTAGTGGCTCCAGCACTAAGAATTTATAAGACATTCTGCAGATATTTTTTACAGTGTGCACTGTTGCTATTCAAGTTCAAGTACTTTGTTTATAGAGCACTTTTTACAACATTGTGTTGTCACAAAGCAGCTTTACAGAGTTTTAAGCCTAAACCCCCAAAAGAGCAAGCCGAAGCGACAGTGGCAGGAAAAAAAAACCCTGTTATGATGTTATGTATTTTGGATGAAACCTTTGAAAGGCCAAAGCTCAGTGGGTTAGAAGTCCAATAGAAGTTCAGGTTCCATTTGTTAATCGTCATATCCGCAGTGTTCCGGCAGTGCCATGGACCAGCAGATGGGGACACCTCCAGACAACACCTCAGAAAAAGAAACAAGAAATGCTGTTAAGGCTAATAAAACACAATAATTATTTAATATATGTATTAGCGTGTTCTTTGTCGACTGTAGTTTTCCATTTGGTGCCTCACATGGGGAAGCAGTGCACTTTTGGTGCACACTCTTTTTTTACCACCTGGCTGTCTGTCGGTGGCATAGTGCAGTAAGTCTCTCCAGTCCTGCAAAAAGGACTATCAAATGGAGTGCTGTAAGACATTAACTCACTGCTGTCCATTGGGAAAATCCAAGGCCCATTTCCACTTCTTTTGACGGTGCAACAAAGGAGGACACGCATCGTGTTGCCGCACTAGGTGTCTGCTAGGATTAAAGCACTGTACATCTAAATAAAATAATTTGTAGTTACAGATGTGATATACTTTGGCAGGTGTACGACCCAATGCGGTTCGATCCCGCTGTTTTGAAACAACGCTCTTCATACGCCTTCATCCCTTTTTCAGCTGGACCAAGGTAAGATGTTCAGTTACTGACAGATTTGCTTGACCTCACAGATAGGTACAGGGCTGATATGTATATTGTGTTGCAGGAACTGTATTGGTCAAAACTTTGCCATGGCTGAAATCCGGGTGGTTCTGGCACTCACATTGAGAAGATTCAAGATTCTTCCAGGCTCCACACAACCGCTTCGTAATTACTGCCTGACGATGAGGGCGGAGGCTGGACTGCATCTTAAACTGGAAGCTCTGACACCATCATAATGCTAAAACACTTTGAGGAAACTTAAACAATACAAATTTGTTGTTATGTATATTTGAAGATTTTAATAAAACCAGCAACATTTGCATCCTGATCTGGGTGGATTTTCCATATTTTCCTTGTGTCTGCATGGGGTTTTCTCCCAATTCTCCGTTTTTCTCCCACAGTCCATAAATAATTGATCCGAGGGTTATCGGCTGCTTCAAATTTCCTTTATCTATGTTGCCCCTATCTATGTGTCTTAGTGGTTAGCACATTCGCCTCTCACGCTGGGGATTCCCGGTTCGAGTCCCGATCTGGGTGGAGTTTTCATGTTCTCTCCATGTCCACATGGGTTTCCTATAGGATCTCTGGTTTCCTCCCACAGTTTAAAAACATAGATTCAACGTAAATTGAATGCTTTAAATTGCCCCATAGAGTGTGTGTGGCTGTGTAAGGGAGTGTGCCCAGCAATGGATTGGCACCATGTGCGGGGTGTATCTGTCCAGCGCCCAAGACATTCTCCCTTGTAGAGTAGTAGATAATGAATGAATGTTGCCCCTATGTGGTCTGTCAGTGCGGGTGAGTGTGTGCCCATTGATGGATTGACGCTTTGTCCGTGGTGTATCTGCCGAGCGTTACATTCTCCTCTGGATGGGTATGAGGACCCCCTGTGACCCTAGTCCCTTGTATTAGATTAAGCAGAAGATAATGAGATTAGATAATAAAAATTGGGTAACATGATGGCTTAGCGGTTAACACGTTCACCTATCAGAACCGGGAATCCAGGTTCAAATCCCGATCTGAGTCAGTGTGGGTTTCTCAGGTTTCTTTCCACATTCCAAAAACATGGATTTAAGGTGAATTGGTTGCCTCTGTCTAAATTGCCTCTATATATTGTAAGTGTGTATACAGTGATGGACTGGCGCTGAGTTCTTTCCTGGATTGGCATGGAGAACCCCCGCGACCCTAGAGTTATATGGAAGATTATGAGCTGTGATTGTTTTCATAAATGTAGTTTATTTTTATATTTTCTCATGATTCGCATCATTGTTCATATAAAAATTAAATACTATTTGAATACCTGTGTAGTTTTGTTTTCAGTACATTTTTTTTCCATGCTGCTATTCCATGCTGCTATTTTCCATGCTGCTTTAACACACTTCGCATGTCCCACGTATTGAGTAAATTCTCTTATTCAAATGAATTCATCCAGTATTTCCATACTAGTCCAAATACATGAAGACATTTTAGACATTCCCCAACCCAGTGACACTGTATTTACCCTGTGCTTAATGATTATACCCAACTATTGAGTAAGAAAAGAATTTTCTGACCAAAGTTTAGAACAGAATATAAGATAAAAGCTTGCAGCTCAGAGGAACTGTTGAATCCCTGAGTTGCTCTCACGGCTGCACCATGCTGAGTATCATTAAATCTCTTCTTTTCATTCTTATTCAGCAGTACAGCTTCTTTACACGTGAGTATATTGTTAGTTTATTATGATAAAAGGATGGTTTCATTGATATTTTCCTACATTTTAAGTCGTTTTGTCATGTTTCATCTGGTATTCTGTCTGTCGTGCATGAATCAGTGCAAGCAGCTGCTGAAGAGGTGAACGTTAAACCGATTCTTGTGAACGGGACTTATATAAACCCGGAGCTTGGCAGGTACCATGCCAGGTTGAGATCTCTCAGTCGCAGCTGCCTGGACATCAAAAACAAATTTGGTGCTACAACAGGTGGGTGTTGGTGTAGCTCTATAATTATTCAATGTATATTATATTATAAATACATATGAATGACATAAATGTAAACAGCATACATGTTTAGATTAATTAATTTACCTGTTAAACAATAAATAATCAATCAGTGCAATGATATTGTGTGTGGTGGCACCGTGGTGTAGTGGTTAGCACGCACACCTCTCAGCACTGAGGATCCTGGTTTGAATCCCAATTTGGGCGGAGGTTCCATGCTCTCCGGTTTCCTCCCACTGTTTTCCTCCCACAGTCCAAAAACTTGGATTCAAGGTGATTTGCTGTTTAAATTGCCCATATCTAAATTTACCCTGTATAGTGTTTTTGTGAGTGTGATGGATTGGCGTATCTAAATGTTTTCCCTTGGATGGGTATAATGAGATAAGATTGCCTGTGTGACCAATTGTATTTTGCACATGGCACTATTGCACTACTTACTCTGCACAACAATAATGTACATATCTATCTATCTTTAATACATATATGGTCCTCTATTCTCTTCTTTATAGTTCTATATAATTATTATACTACCTATTATTTGCCTGATCGCCATGCATTCTTGTATTTAAATGTAAATAATCTCTATCTTGTTCTGTATCTTCTGATTAGATGCTATTGTATTTCATTGGCTTTGTACTTGTTTACTCTGCTCAATGACAATAAAATTATATCTAATCTAATCTAATAAAGATAAGATAAATCTGCCATAAATCTGATGCTACATTCTAGACAAACTCAAAACTTTTTTCCATGCTCTGGATTAAAATCACAACTGAAATCAAAGATGTTTTTGAAAGATCAGAACTTTCTTCCAAAATTCCATTTCTCTACTTGCCCCCAAATAGTGTATGTGTAAATTGACGCCTGTCCTGGGTGTATCTGCCCAATGCCTGAAACGTCCTTCCTTGGAAAACCCTCCGCTACCATCGTAGAGAATTAAGCGGAAGATAATGAGTTGAGATAGTGAATGTGTTAATACAAAACTACGTGCTCTGCCTTACTTTGCATGGTTGCAGTAACAATACGTCATGAAATATTATTGACAATATTAAATCAGAACACCTGGAGCATCACTTCAGGAACGTGAAATTTATTTTTAAGCATTTGACATTATTAAGGTTAGAACAGCTGGACAACCTGCTGCCATATGGTTTTAGTCACTTTAGAATGACTCACCATCCCAAAAACCCTGTGGAAGTGGGTAAGTTAAACTGCTAATTAAAGGAAATGAGAACCAGGTGACAAATTAACTCCAATAACTGGAAAGCACCTAAAAGGGTTTTGAAATTTTGATCCATGATCTGTTCTTAAATGTCTTCATTTTAAATATTTATCCATTATCTTCCTCTTATTCTTTACTAGGGCCGCGGTGGGGTTCTCCATGCCCATCCAGTGGAAAAAGTCTCGGGCGCTGGGTAGATACACCCAGGACAGGGCGCCAATCCATCGCATGACACACACTCACTCACACAGCCACACAATATGTGGAGCAATTTAGAGTATTCAATTCACCTTGAACCCATGTTTTTGGCATGTGGTAGGAAACCCGGTGGAAACCCACACAGGCCACAAGGGGGAACATAGAAACTCCATGCAGATTGAAATTCGAACCGGGAATCGCTGAGCCACTAAGCCACTTGCCCTATAGTTTATATATTTTTTTGTAATATTGTGCTCCAAAATATATGTCGGTCATGAAATAGGATTAAAATACAGTTTTTCTTTTATTCATGTTTGCATAATTTGAAATATGAATGCTCCCAGTTAATAAATATATATTAAAAATCATGCTTATTCCACCAAATATTGAATTCTGAATTCTTCCTGAGTTAAAACATTAGTATTGTTGTTTCTATATGAATAAGAACTTTTCTATATGAATAGGAATGTTTTATTTGGGGTCAGAAAGCACTGCAGCTTTTTCCTTATTTTGACCATTTCTCTTTTTCTGCAAATAAATACTAAAACCTTGCTTGGAATTTCAGATATATGTTGTCAGTAGTTTTTAGATAAAAAGAACAATGTTGATTTTACAGTATTCTCTGTTTTTTTCCAGAGATGTATGTGTGTGTGCTTATATGTATTAACTATTTCATTTGTCTTTAGATGGTATATATTATTTAACTACATCAAATGGTGTGATGTACCAGACCTTCTGTGATATGACAACTGCTGGAGGAGGCTGGACTCTGGTAGCCAGTGTGCATGAGAACAATCTGAATGGCAAATGCACTTTGGGTGATCGCTGGTCCAGTCAGCAGGGTAATAATCCTCAAAGGCCCAGCGGTGAAGGAACCTGGGCTAATAGTGCCACATTCGGCACTGCAGAGGGTGCTACTAGTGATGACTTTAAGGTATGGAACCTAACTATTTTACTCCTAGTTTTATATATAAATACACTACATTTACATTTAGTCATTTAGCAGATGCATTTATCCAAAGCGACTTACAAATAGGAGAACAATACAAGTCAATATTTACATGACAGCTCAAAGGTTTAGGATCACTTGCAAATGTACCTCTTTTTAAAAGAAAAATACAATGTCATGCAATTCACAAACAGTATTGTCAATTTCACAATTAATTTAAGTGTATCAGATGATTTAAAAAAAAAATTAAAATGTTTGTATTAAAAGCTTTTTTTTGTATAGATGCTTATTTTGCATATAGTAGTCAATAATATAATATTATACCAATATAATACTCCACCTAAATCTCCTGATATGGTTGCCAGTCTAAGTTAAGGATGTTATTGGGTTAATTGGTTGTTAGGACACCCTGGCTCAATTGTGATGCACAGCTGAAAAACATTATACTAATAAATGAGCATAAAAGGGAGCGCAACAATCTAGGTTAGTTTGGTATCTGAGGCATCAGCAGTTGTTGGCTTGCTTACAGGCTCAAAATGGCCAGAAAGAAACAACTTTTTGTAGAGACCCGTCAGTCCATTGTTGTGTTAAGGTAGGAAGGCTACTCAATGCCAGATATTGCCAAGAAACTAAAAATATCTTACCAGGCTTTTAACTACTCCCTTCAAAGAAAACACAAACTGTCTCTAACAAGGACAGAAAAGGAGGAGGTGTGGCTTTTTCTTGGCAATTCCACCAAGAAGTCCAGCATCGTGAAGTGGCCTCTTCAGCGTTGCTGCTGACACAGGTGTTTGAGTGTAGCTGTTAGTTGACAGCCTGTGGGTCATCTTTCCCTGAAATTGCACACTCTAAGATACTTGTTTTTCAGTTTCAGGCTAGTTGAAGTCCATGGTCCTTTTAGCATAATGAATGTGTGTCACATACATACCTCCTTTATGCTCAATGTTATCAGTTCCATTAAAGATGGACTTTGTAGTTTTACAATTCCAGACTGTAGTCCATCTGTTTGTGGACTGCAGTACACACTGTGTATGTCCCCTTTACTCTGTTCTTATGGTCAGGGCCCCAATAGTACCACCACAGAGCAGGTATTATTTGGTTGGTGCATTATTCCTATCCCAGCAGAGTCACTGAGGTGTTTAAATGAAACTACACCAGCACTGCTGAACTAAACCCTCCCCTCACAGCATGTGTGTCACGGCAGAACTGGCAATAAACAATCCACCACCCAAATTATACCTGTTCTGTGATGCTCCTGACCAATAGAGAATGAAATTCAACAGAGGACCAACAAGAACACAGATGGACTATTTGTGCTCTCCTCACTTGTCTCCTCTTATCCCAACCCTGACAGAACCCAGGCTACTATGACATCACTGCTGATGACGTTTCAGTCTGGCATGTCCCTAATGATGTTCAGCTACAGCAATGGAGGAAGTCCTCAATTTTGAGTTACCACACTGAAACCAAGGTCCTCAACCAAAATGGTGGTAACCTCTACCATTTATTCAAGGTAAATTGACATGGTCATTATTGTAAATATTTAGCCTTTAATTATATTTTAAATATATCTGTATGGGGTGGCTTAGTGTTGAGTTCGGCTCTCAACGCTGGGGATTCCCGGTTCAAATCCCAATCTGGGTGGAGTTTCCATGTTCCGTGTTTATGTGGGTTTTTTCCCACATTCCAAAAAACATGGGTTCCAGGTAAATTGAATGCTCTAAATAGCCCCATGTAGTTTGTGTGTGTGGATGTGTGAGGAAGTGTGTGAGGAAGTGTGTGCCCAGCAATAGATTGGCGCCCTGTCCTGGGTGTATCTGTATACATACAGATGTTTAGTGTACATACACTAAAGAGGGGCGATTAGGATTAGATTCAACTTGAATCCATGGTTTTGGAATCTGGAGAACCTTTAAAAAATGTGAAAACGTGGAGAACATAAAAACTCCACCCAGATTGTGATTCAAACCCGGATGCCCTGCACTGAGAGGCAGATGTGCAAACCATTACATCACTGTGCCACCACTTATTATTTTCACTGTTTAATTCTATACTGGGGTCACAGGAGCCCATGTCCATCCAGGTGAGAACAGGCACTGGGAAGATACCTCTATGACAGGGCGCTGGGCTCACACTAATATACACGATGGGGCAATTTAGATTAGCCAACTGACTTTGAATCCATGTTTTTGGACTGTGCGAGGAAACCGGAGAACGCGCAGAAAACGCACATGTACACAAGAACATCAAAACACCACATGCACCTGAATCCATTGCTGAGAGGTGGAAATTCTCATCACTACGCCATGCTGCCCAGAAACACATAAGGAGGCAGGAAGAAAAAAAGTTGATTTATGGAACCAGTTTTGTGTGTTTGTTTTTTAAAGCATTTACTTTTTGCAGAAATTCCCAGTGAGTTTTGGAATTGGGGAATGTCAGATGGACAGCGGTCCATTCAGCTCCGTGGTTTATGATACCGGCAACAAGGAGACAACAACAAAACTTTATTCATCTTCTGGAGGTACGTGGAATCAGTTTTTGATGATCATGATCAGTGCTAAAAACATTTTTTTGTGTGAAATCATCATATAAGTAAATTAAGAATATATAAATAATTTCAAGTTTAAAGTAGGGTGGCACAGCGGCATACTCTTTAGCACATCCAGGTCTTAGCGCTGGGGATCAAAATTTTAAAAATTCAAAATCTGTGTGGGTTTCCTTCAGGTTTTCTGGTTTCCTCCCAAAGCCCAAAACATGTATTAAAGTTGTCTTTAAGTAAATTGCCCCTATATAGTGTGTGTGTGTGTGTCTAAATGAGTATGTGTGTGCTTTAGTGCTCAAAACTTTCTAGCCTAAACACCCTATATGTCCCTATTAAAAGATTGACGTAAAGATAATGAAACAAAAACTATAATACATATCAAAAATCATATAAAAAAATCATAAATTTGAATGTTTCTAGGAGTGGCACGGTGGTATAGTGGTTAGCACGTCTGCCTCTTAGTGCTACGGGTGTACATTAAAATTCCAATCTGGGTGGAGTCTTTATGTTATATCTATGTGGGTTTCCTCCTACAGTCCAAAAACATGGATTCAATGTGAATTGGCTGCTATAAATTGCCCTGGTATAATGTGTCAGTGTGCACCCAGCGATTGGTTCCCTGTTCTACGTGTTTTCTTCGCAGCTTCCGAAGAGTTCTCCCCTGATGGGCATTTGAATGAGATGAGAAATAATCATAGAAATGAATTAACAAATTAAAGCCTTTAGTTTCTTCTGAATCTTTATAAAGTTTTCCAGCTCTGTTGTAATAAAAACCAAAATTATGTTTTACACTTTTTCTTTGGCAGCCGAGTTTGAACCAGGCTTTATTTCCTTTCGAGTGTTAAACTCTGAGAAAGCAGCCATGGCCATGTGCTCAGGGATTAAACCAACAAAATGCCATCCTGAATCTGTAAGACAACCTTTTTTCCCCCTAAAAAGCTTTATAAAATCAGTATCTAAAGTCAGGATTTGATTTCTCTATGTTTTAGTATTGTATTGGTGGAGGAGGATGCTTCACAGAGGAGTCTTCGTGTGGGGATTTCACTGGTCTTTCAGAAAGCAAAAATGTTGACGGTGCTTCCACTCATATAACACAGGCTGCTGTTCTCATCTTTTATCGCTGAGCGTTACTCTTTTGATTTGGGCTTTTTATATGCTGCCAAATTATTCACTCATCATCCATCAGTAAGCATCATCATTTTGACCTGGATTGCAACCTAAACTAATAAAACTGGTTCATTTAGCCATGTGGTTTGTGATTTTTGACACAAAAATACACATATCCGCAACATATTTGTCATCCAGCATGGCAGGGACCCAACTGCAAAAAAGGAATTCAGGGAAAAAGGAAACCATTCAATGCTTTTTCACGACTATTTACATTGTAGATTCTCACTTAAGGCATCAAAACTATGAATTAACACGTGGAGTTATGTACTTAACAATCAAAAGGTGAAATAACTGAAAACATTTTATATTTCAGTTTCTTCAAATTAGCCACCCTTTGCTTTGATTACTGCTTGGCACACTGTTGGCATTCTAATTAATTATACTAATTAACACTTATAGGCAGACCTGAAAACCATTTCCAGGGACTACCTCTTGACGCTCATTGAGAGAATGCCAAGTGTGCAAAGCAGTAATCAGAGCAAAGGGTGTCTATTTTGAAGAAACTAGAATATAAAATTGTTTTCAGTTATTTCATCTTTTATTTGTTAAGTAAAAATAAATAAAGTAACTCCTCGTGTGTTTATTTATAGTTTTGATGCCTTAAGTGAGAATCTGCTATGTAAATAGTTGTAAAAATACTGAAAACGCATTGAACACTCCACATGTTTATTCATAGTTTTGATGCCTTCTGTGAGAATCTATGTAAATAGTCGTGAAAAAAAAACAAACAAAAAAAAATGCATTGAATGAGAAGGTGTGTCCAAACTTTTTGCCTGTACTGTATATAAAAAGCAAACCCCTCACTCACTCATTACCAACTCTCCAATTTCCCAAGCACCTACGAGGCTGGAATTTTAAACCGTGATTCCCTACCATGTCCTTGAAAAAAGTGGTTCTCACTCCCCCCTGTTCTATTGTTTGCTATCACCACTGAACAAAACACCTCGGATGGATTGGGGTCTTCCAGAGTAGCTACAAAGCTGATACTTAGAACGGCCATTCTTAATCGTGTCCTTGAAAAACCTAATAAATTCATGGAAGAAAGCAACCGTGTGGACATCATAGTCACAACCATTTATATTCCACATATTCATTTCATAATTCAAGTTGCTACAAACCTCACTCTTTAATAATATGTTCATTTAAATATATACAAAATCCAAAGCTAAAAATCTATAAATTACTCATTCAAAAACAATCGCATTTAAACTTTCTCATTGTCAGCAATGCGCAACACAGGTATTCAGCTATTATGTTATAAAATTTACTTAAATTAACTTTAAAAAATAAGTGTGAGTGTACATTTTAAATACAGCACATGGCTTTAAACAATACCAGTGACTCCTACAAACCACATCAAGTGGCACCATTCATTCATTCATTATCTTCTGCTCTACTAAGGTCGCAGTGGGGTTGCCCATGCCCATTCAGGAGAGAATGTCTCGGGCACTGGGCAGATACACCCAGGATGGACAGGGCGCCAATCCAGCCCTGGGCACACACGCACTCACTCACAGCTACACACAAATACACACTATACAGTGCAATTTAGAACATTCAATTTACCTGAAATCCATGTTTTCGGAATGAGGGAGGAAAACACCAAACCTCCAAACAAACTCCACCCAGATTGTGATTCAAACAGGGAATCCTCAGCGTTGAGAGGCAAAAGTGCTAACTGCTAAGACACTGAAAATAGCAAATGAAAATGCATCTGGGTGGCACGGTGTCGTAGCACGTTAGCACGTTCGACTCTTAACGCTGGGGATCCAGGTTCGAATCTAGATTTGGGTGGGGTTTCCATGTTCTTCCTGTGTCCGGTTTCCTCCGGGTTCTCCGCTTTCATCCTACAGTCTAATAACATGGATTTAAGGAAAAATTGCAGCTCTAAATTGCCTGAATTAGGATTCCCAGCTCTGAAAGGCGGATATGTTAACCACTACACCACCAAGCACCTACATCTATAGGTAGGGTAATATAGGAATTAGGTGTTAAATGGACACTGAGTGTAGAAACAAGAACATTAGAGCAGTCGTGGTTCACGATCCCACCAAGTACCTGGGTAAAGTGCCCACGGACTCCATGTATAGGGCTGCACATAGCATCGGGCATGTGTCCTTACTTCACCTTGTGTGTGTGTGTGTGTGTGTCTGCACGAGTGCATTTTAACTTTATACCGTTTAAAAAACGCACACACAAAAGCACATAACTCGAATAGCCACTAGATGGCAGTCTGAAGTCTGAAGTAAAACGTGTTTTTGCTCCATTATATGGTTTTGTTATGCTCTGGTTGATTACATTTATTCAGACTGTCGTTAATTTAATTTCCTGGTAAAGGTTATTACATTAACTGTGGGTACTGAAGTCCATCTCAATGTTAAATGAGCAATAGTTGTTGCAAACATTCTGATCACGTGACCAGTCCCTACTAGGGACTCCATAAGTCTACCTTACCTGAACTCTACAAGGAAACTAGAACCACAGAAGGTTTAGGCGGACAAGGGAAATGAGTCAGCTTCACATTAAAAGAGTCATGCAGTTGGAAAAAGAAGTCCCAGCTTACTTGCTTTGCATCACTTCGCTAATTACACACTTAATTGTTGTTCCATAGCGTACCATGTACCGCTGCAATGGTTTCTGGAGTTAACCACATAGTGGTGTGACCACACTCTCGAGAGACGTCCAGCAGATAAAAATAAGCACCAGACATTAAATGGTCAGTGTCTTTTTCATTTATTTATTATCTTTTGCTTAATCCTCTATTAAGGTCATGATTAGAGGACTAATGTTCCCTATTCCCATCAAGTGGAGAACATTTCAGGCGCTGGCAGATACAATCAGGACATGGTCCCAATCAATCCCTGGGCACAGGATTGAGTTTTGGGCGAAGGGCAGATACACCCAGGACAGGGCACCAATCTATCGCTGGGCAGACACTCACACACCATATGGGGCAATTTAGAGCAGCCAATTTAGCTTGTGTCCATGACAATTTTGGACTGTGGGAGGAAACCGGAGAACCCATGTAGAGTAAACCCATGTAGACACAGACATAACATGAACATCCATGTTAAGTGACAATGTTTTTAGAATTGCTTTACATTTCATGTAATTGAATTTGTCCCACTAGGTTGAAAGTTTCTCGTATAATATCATCTGAGAACGAAGGTTGTGCACCGATTCAGAGTGTAATTTGGCCTTTTTTCACACAGACTGAAATTCAGATACTTTGGATTGTTGTACTTGATGCCAGTTCATGATTCTCAATACTGTTGTGATATGGATGCACTTTTGTACTGAGAATCATCCTGTAATCACTAATGGAGGATTAGATCATGAGTAACACAAACTGTGCAGCAACAGATGTCCCAATGTCTCATCTACAAGGTGGAGCAATGAGGTGGATGTGTCCAGTAGAGAGTACAGTTCTCACTGCTCTTTCTGAACCAGCACCACCACTGTAATGTCAGTGTCATTGCAGTATTGACAATCATCAAACACCCTTATAATAACGACTATGTAGGGGTTCAGAGCACAGAGTAAAGAGCACAGAGCACCTTAGAAAACAGGTTCTTGCTTTCCTATGCTCAAGTTTTCTTTCGTTACGTCATGGAATGCAAAACCTTCAATGGATTGGGGTCATTGTGCGTAACCTACAAAGCTGAAACTTGGCATTACCTACCATGTATTTGGAAAAACGAACAGGTTTTCGCATTGTTAAGCTCAATTCTTCTTTCGTTTTGCCATGGAACGCAACACCTTCCAATAGAAACATTGTGGTGTACCTAATAAAGTGGCCGGTTAGTGAATATAATCGATGGTGTATGTATATAATTGATTGTGTTTGTACAAAAATAGACAGACTTGTAAGAAGCAAATTAATTTAAAAATGATTTTTGAAAACACAGTCATTGGCCGGGTTATGAATATTTTGGCTTAACACTCGCAGTTTCAACCTTGATTGCGCACTCTCACCCAAAACGTCTAAAACTAAAAATCATTCTACACTCTTGTTATATAAATGTTTTTAAGCCAAGTAACAAATCTTTGTCTTTGAAATCACAGAACAGATTGAAATAATTTCCTGCCAAAGGTCACCTCTGCCTTATCAGCCCACAACTGATTTGCGAACTGATTTTTAATTTGCTAAACACCTTCATTCTGCTGCAGCCATTACATCAGTTGTGTTCACGTGTTCACTCCACAACCTCATTATCTTGACTGTTCAATCCTTTACTAGGGTTGCGTGGACGTCCCCATGCAATTCCAAACTGGTGCTTAGGGTAGATACTCTCAGGACAGCACGTCAATCCACTATTTAAACAGAAGACACATTTTTCACTGGTCATGAGTCAAATGCAAATTACAGAAGTATTGTACGTCAGTTTTGTACTACAGACCTTTCATTTATTTAAATACTATTTAAATTAAATTGGCTAATGTTTTGCATCCTTTTTTTAAAATGATCCAACTACCCCACCATATTTGCTGTGTCCACTTTCAGGTGATTTCAGGCTTGGCCTTCTTTCATCTCTAAATGGTCCACATTTTCTGAAGTAAGAACTCAGCTTTTCACCAAATCAGCTATTACATTATGGATCAGGAAGCATTGAGCGTATAATATAAAGGCAGATGTGACCTTAATGCTTCTGTGACTTCTGTTCATGCCTCTCATAGAAGAAGGAAAGAACATTCACTACTGTGGTGATCAAGACTCATATGTTATATGAAACAGTTGTAATCTTGTGGTTAAGGAACAGCCTTGCAACCTGATGGTTCCTGGTTTGATTCCCGGTCTCACTAATTACAATGTCTGGAGTGCCCTTGAGCAAGGCACCTAACCCCAATTGTTAACCGGGCGCAATATACAAGGCTGCCCACCCATTGCACAGATGGGTTAAATGTGGAGGATTAATTCCTTTGTGTGTAAGCACAGTAGGCAAAATAGATTACTTTTAAAAATCGGCTCTGTTATCTAAACAGAATGGTTCTGCTTGGAATTAAATAAAAATATCTCTACTAAGCTCAAGACAGTCAACAAGTAAGGGCACAACGCAGAGCACAAAATTGCATTAGGGAAATATGTGCTTAAAAACACATTCATGGGCCAAATTCATTGACTTCATACCTCACTGAGTTCTGAGCAAACAGCCAGGTAGGTGTTAGTCTGAGGGGATGAAGGCTGGTATTGATATCTTACAGCTCTGCTTTGCATAAAGAGCCACAGATTAATTTTCCATGACAGTCTCCGTCTGGTGCGTTAGTTACCTCTAATTAATGGATATCTCCATCATCTTTGCCACCTCCTCACTGTGTCACTACACTCCTTTCACATAATAGTCCCAAAACAGCAGTAAAAAAGGGATGTGTAGTGATATCTGTTAACATGGTCTGTATATAATGCAGTGGGTTTCTGCTATTGGAACCAATATACATACACTATATTACCAAAAGTATTTGTTCACCTGCCTAAGTGACATCCCATTCTTAATCCATGGGGTTAAGAATGGGACGTCAATATGACGTCGGTCCACCCTTCAACTCTTTTGGGAAGGTTGTCCACAAGATTTAGCAGTGTGTTTATAAGAATTTTTACTATTCTTTCAGAAGTGCATTTGTGAGGTTACACACTGATGTTGGACGAGAAGGGCTGGCTCTCAGTTTCCGATCTAATTCCTCCCAAAGATGTTCTATCAGCTTAAGGTCAGGACTCTGTGCAAGCCAGTCAAGTTCATCCACTCCAGACTCTGTCACGCATACCTCTAAGGACCTTGCTTTGTGCACTGGTGCACAGTTATGCTAGAAGAGGAACGGGCCAGTTTCCACAAAGTTGGGAGCATGGAATTGTCTAAAATGTCTTGGTATGCTAAAGTATTCAGAGTTCCTTTCACTGGAACTAAGGGGACAAAAAACAACCCACACCCTAATCCCCCCTCCATCAAATTTTACACTTGGCACAATGTAGTCAGACAAGTTCCGTTCTGTTGGCAACCGCCAAACCCAGACTCATCTATATTGCCAGATGAAGAAACGCGATATGTCACTCCAGAGAACACATCTCCACTACTCTAGAGTCCAGTGGCGGTGTGCTTAACACCACTGCACAAATGTGGGTCTTGGGTTGAGACCATTTGAGAACCCCTGCTTTACTGTGTTCTAATGATCAGGACCCCAATAGTATCACCACAGAGCAGGTATTATTTGGTTGGTGCATTATTCCTTTCCCAGCAGTGTCACTGATGTGTTTAAATGAAAGTACAGCAGCACTGCTGTACTTAAACCCCCTCACTGCAGAACTGACAAACAATCCACCACCCAAGTTATACCTGCTGTGACCCTCCTGACCAACAAAGAACCAACAGGGGATTAACAAAAACAAGAACACAGATGGACAACAGTCTGTAATTGTACAACTACAAAGTCCATCTATATGGTAAGTGAAGGAAATGAACAATGGATCGAGTAGGGAGCGTGTCATAACCGGTGACTGGTACTGTATATTAAATTTCATGCAAGATCCATTTTTTCAAAACTACAGTAAAGTTGTAGTTGTTATAGGTGGATTTGCAGCCGAGCACAGGTCCTTACTTTGTGAAGCATGTTCTCTCTGTGCCTGTGTGGGTTTCCTACCACATCAAAAAACATGATGATGGGTAAATTACACACTGTAATTGGATGTGTATGTCTTAGTAGACTCTGGTCCCAAGCCTGAGTAAAATAGGAAGGGTGTAAAACTGTGACAAATTTAATATGCAGAAAAAATAATGAAGAAGATGACGAAGATGAAGCCAGACGAAGAAAAACACTGAACCAATAAGTAAAGGAATAATTAAAATCATACTGTATTATACAGATAATTTTTAATTGGATGTATTTATTTGGATAGTACATAAAGGTTCAGTAGATTTAATGAGCATTGTTTCTTTCTTTAACTCAACACAACGTCTGAACCCACATTGATGAGAAACAAAATGAGAATGAGGCCTTAGTCAACACAAAACTGCTTTTTCAGCACAAAACCGAGCTTATGTCATGGCCAGCTCAGACCTCTGATCTAACCTCCATGGAAACGCCGCAATGTGAGTGAAGGAGTACAAGCAAGAACCTAAATCCTTAAATGAAACTTCATTATAAAGATAATAAACTCACAAAGGGTGCCACGGTGGCTTAGTGGTTAGCAGGTTTGCATCTCAGCGCTTGGCATTCCAGGTTCAAATCCCGATCTGGGTAGAGTTTCCATGTTCTCCCCTTATCTGCGTGGGTTTCCTCAAGGTTATAAAGTTTCCGTGCACAGTCCAAAAACATGGATTCAAGGTAAATTTAAATTGCCACATGCAGTCTTTGTTTGTGTGTATGACTGTGTGCCCAGCGATAGATTGGCGCCTTGTCCTGGGTGTATTTGCCCAGCGACCGAAACGTTCTCCCCGGATGGGCATAGGGAACCCTCCTGCAGCCCTCATAGAGGATTAAAAGGAAGATAATGAGTGAATTAATAAACTCACATAAATTAATCTGGATTTTTCAGCATTTGAGATGTTATAGAAGATAACGTTCCAGTCTCAATGGGTTTGCAATGCTGGATGGTTCACATTAGTTTAAGCAAGTGACCGTATCGCCTTTACTGTGACTGCACCTAAAACAATTGCATCATTCCAAAACAGAACACGTCATGTCGGTTGTCAGCTCCGTTTTCCGTGTTAGAATCTCATGTGCAGCACATCTGCTAGATGGCCAACAATGTATCAGGACGGGAAGGGGAAGAATGGTCAGGTGATGACTTTTGCTGCATGGAATTGTGGTTATGGATTGAGTAGGAACTGTTTAAAGGCAAAAAATCAGATCTGACTGTCATCTGAGTCTCATGGTCACGAAACCTGCATACTTATCGGAATTAGGACCCGTATAAATGTGACTCCGATCCAACTTGAGCACTTTAACTTGACCATTGAAAGATCATATTTGATTCATCTTAAGGCACAAAAGCAGTTTGAAATTGCCACAGCATGACGATGGGAATGACGCTTAAGTGTTTTTTCAAGTTTCAAGTTAATGTATTTATATAGCACTTTTTATAATAGCATATCGTCTCAAAGTGGCTTTACAGTCTTCTAATCCTGAACCTCCAAAGAACAAGCTGAAGCAACAGTGGTGAGAGAAATAACTTCCTGGTGTTGGTTTTTAAGCAAAATGGGGGGAATTTATCCTCTTTGAGCATGGGGGCAGCTTCAACTGTGCAGGACCCCCACAAACAGATTGTGCAGTGTGTCCTTTATAAAAACACAACTATATCTATAGATATGCATCCTATTCTTGCTTCATTGTCTATTTTCTTCACTTAACATATAGATGCACATGTATCAGATTTAAGACCAGTATGACTGTGAAGCTTATTAGATTTGCGCATTTTAACTTGAACATTTAAAGGTCGGACCTGATTTTCAATAATACATTGTCTCGAAGCAGATTTACAGTGTTCTAATCATGAAACCCCTAAGGAACAAGCCAATGTGACAGTGGCAAGTAAAAACACACTTGTGTTGCTGGTTTTTAAGGAATGAACCTTGAGGACTGAGGCTCAGTGGGGGACTCATCCTCCTAGAGCAGGGGGGCAGCATCAACAGTGCAGGACATCCATGTATAGATTGTGCGGTGTGTCCATTTTTTAAAATAGAAACAGAATGACTTTAGTGAGGTCACCCTGCAGGACTGCTACACCACTAGTCTAACAGAAATGCAGGTCCTGTCCAGTGAGTGTCGTTGTCGTGATGCTCTGGCTGTGTTATGGATGAGGAGCTGGTGATGCCTCAAAGAAAACCGATCAGTGAAGCCATAGATAAAGCATAAAAATTAAGTAGCAGACAGAGTGCAGCATTTGATCCTGGCATGACTGACTACAGCAGCAGTTGAGGGTTGAGGGTACAACAAGCAGGTTAAACTTTGAAGACACTGAGCACTCGGTTCACTCTCTCTGTCTGTAGACTAATTGGCAGGTTGGTGATGGATGTTTAGGTAAGGGTTTCTAAAGGTGCTGTCTGGACTGATAAACAACAACAGGGGCATAAGACTAATCCTGTAATGAAGATTCTTGTAATGAAGAGTGAAAAGGATTAGACCAGGCTCCGCTGCAAGGTTTTAATAAATACACATAGTAT
>JAOUQT010036482.1:0-11259 GCA_025769995.1 Xyliphius kryptos
TATACTTGCCAAAATACTTCGTGAATCACGATTCATGAAGTGACCAAGAGTCGGCTACGACTGATCGGGATAATCATCATCATAGTGTAGGTTAATGGCACCTCATGTTTACCTGAATAAGGTTAGTAGTTATTTACATGGATTCGCATCTCATAAGGATGTGCTTAATTTGACAGTTGACCTCAGATTACTCTGACAAATACCATTAAGGATTAAATATTGAAAAACAAATGCACTATAAAAAATGTCAAATAGTTAGCTTTTTTAGTGAACTGGAAAGCACTTGCAGCTGTAACCAATATGAGTCCATCTCTAGCTCAAGTTTTTTTCTGCGAAATCTACTGTTTGGACCATGAAGATATTTTGTATTTTCCAAAATTGAATTAAATATTTTTATTTTGTTTATAGACAACAGGTTAAGAACTGAGATGAAAGGCGAAGGTGGATTAAAAGCGTTAACACTTTCTGTTTAGGACACGTGCTATAGCTTTGGTACTTGTTGATCCTTAAGCACTGGGTTTTTAAACCATGGTCACAGCAAGTGAAATCTGGCCTGGTCCATTCACCCTTCATAAATACCTCAGTGCTAACAAATAATTAACATTTATCTGAAATGCCAATGATTAAGAACACTGTGCTACACAAAAAGGAAACAAAAAATTAACCTAATAGTTCTGTAGCTTTGGAATTATTTGCGTTGTGAAGGAGTGTATTTTTACCCTAAATATGTAAATTTGTGTAGAGGTCTTCTGTGTGCTTTAAGGAAAACTGGGACAACTCAAAGGCCCCTTTTCCATGAATTGCAAACCTGAACCTAAATCTAGGCCATACCTAGAGGAGATATGTGTTAAAATGTCAGAATTGGAGTTTGCACAATTTCCCTTTTATAAAGTGTCTTGCTGAGCATGTTTTTAAACAGAACTGGTGATTGTACAGCGAAATAATTTATGGTAGTTAATGACATTTCTGTTATGAAAATGGCTTTGACATTGTCGAACTCCTGTTTTTTGCTATGTGTGAAGGCTAATCTTTTGGGTTTTTTAAATAAATACATAAATAGCATACATTTGTATAAATGTATTCAATAATAAAATCGAATGCATAAAACTTGTCTTGTAATATATCCTATAATGTAATGTAATCAACTACAAAGCAGTTATTTTTTAATGTCACTATATTAAACTCGCACAAAATTGTATAGTCTGGCATTGACCCGCTGAAACCGACATAGAGTTTGTTTGAGAGCACTTATGCAAAGGGCACCAAATCACCCTCCTGCCATAATAAATTTTTGTTTTTTCACTTTTGTCTTTGATTTCTATTTTTGGCTTGTAAAATCCAGAAAAATCTGAAACGATGAGTCATCTTAACACTGTCTTTTGCTGTCATACAAATTTTCAGTTAATGCCAGTTTTTAGGATAGCACCATGCATTGTTACAAGGAGAAAGCAAATGCTATCAAAAAAAAAGCTCATTGTTGCAGTTTGATAAAGCTTATATGAACAGGCCAGAAATATGTTTAGTAGGTAAATAAGACTAAAATAGATATTAAAAGAACAATTTGATTGAAATTGATTTCAGCTTAAAACTCTCATGTTATTTTTTTCCATGTGGGTCAGGATGGCTTGACATTGTGAAACAAACAATGAACTCTAACTTACAGGAGTTGGACAATGAAACTGAAACACCTGTTTTTAGACCACAATAATTTATTAGTATGGTGTAGGGCCTCCTTTTGCAGCCAATGCAACGTCAATTTGTCTTGGGAATGATATATACAAGTCCTGCACAGTGGTCAGAGGGATTTTAAGCCATTGTTCTTGCAGGATACTGGCCAGGTCACTATGTGATGTTGGTGGAAGAAAAAGTTTCCTGATTCACTCCTCCAAAACACCCCAAAGTAACTCAATAATATTTACATCTGGTGACTGTGCAGGCCATGAGAGATGCTCAACTTCACTTTCATGTTCATCAAACCAATCTTTTGAACTCTGGTATGTCACCCATTATGTTGTGTACATTGCAATATTTGCTAATTTGCTCACCTGCTAATTAAACCTTCATACTCTGCTCTTACTGGTGCAATTAATGAAGATTGACCACAAGACTGGTCTAATTTAGCCATGAAACCTCCCACACTAAAATGATAGGTGTTTCGGTTTCATTGTCCAAACCAGGTACATCAGCAAAATCTAAGAAAAATGTCAAGACATTGTTCATTAGTGACATCTAGACACGTTAGAGATTATACTATACATTTTTTAGCCTCATAATTTTTCTTCTAAGGTTCCGGCCCTTCTCTTTTGTGTTATGATAAACATATACACAGTAAAGAATATTTCTTAGCTTGTAAAAGATATAAGGGTATAATGCTAATATGCTTGTTAAAAGAGAGATTCCATTGACTCATGGCACCTAATTTATTCAGTTAAATAGTTCTGATTAAAGAATTATTAAACTGTAACGGTTTTAGAGATGTTTAGTACGTTTTACCTTTCGGATCCCCTTCCTTGTGATTTAAATCAAGGATCTATTTTTGGTGTGATAACAGTGCTACCCACTGAGCCATAGTCTCAACCTTTTAATTTCTCTAGATATAAATGCTTTCATTGACATTATGCTTTTCTCTAAAAGCAATACAAAAAAACACAACAAAAAAAGACTTACAAGTACTTCTGGTCAACATTTTTTAAAATTTTAACTGATTTAAGTCTTTTATTGTCTGTCTTCCAAATATTTTAATACAGTAAGTTTAATATTTTTCAACATGCTTCTAAAGCTGCTTCAGCATCTGCAGTGGATGTAAAGACAGTGCTCAAGGTCGACTCTGAATAGGGACCTCAAACCACTGCCTACTCCATGTGATTATACTCTTGTAAATACTACCATAAATATGTGATTACCTGCTGTTTTCTGAATCAAGTGGAACTCTTTCACTGAGTAGAAATACATGTAGGGGAATATTACTTTAAAAGACATTTAGGTAGCTGTAATGGAGATGAATGAGCCCTTACAGCAATTTTAGGGCCACGAGCGCATGTTTAAAATCTTAAGAGATTACTGTTCTGTGCTCTTGGTTCAGGGCATCAATAACAAAGCCAAACAACAAATCAGATGTATGTGAAGATAAATAACTTGTGACACTCTGATGTCACAAACCGAGTTGATAATAGCTAATTAAATTGGGTTTGAAATATTTTTAAAAAAATCTAAATGATTTATTTTTTTTAAATTAAGAAGTCAGGTTGCTATAAGGGCTGCATAGTGTCACAGCAGTTTGTATCTTCTCCCTGTGGTTTGGGTGTTCATTTTCACAGTACAAAAACATGCTGGTAGGTGAATTCATTTATTCATTCATTCATTATCTTCTGCTTATTCCTTTATGAGGGTCGTAGTGGGGTTCCTCATACTAATCCAGGGGAGAACGTCTCGGGCGCTGGGCAGATACAACCAATCTATTGCTGGGTACACACTCACTCACACAGCCACACACACTAAACAGGGTCATTTAGAGCATTAAGTTTACCTTGAATCCACGTTTTTAGAATGTGGGAGGGAACTGGAGAACCCGGAGGAAACCCACGCATACATGGGGAGAACATGGAAACTCCACCCAGATTGGGATTCGAACTGGGAATTCCCAGTGCTGAGAAGCGAATGTGCTAACCACCGTGCTGCCCTGGTAGGTAAATTGAAGTCATGAAAATTCCCATTCATGAATTCATCTGTCTGTTTTTCTATGTGCACTGCAAATGGTGCCATACTGCCCTGCTATTATTACCTACGAAAACATAAATGAATATTTGAATGAGGAATATATAAAGCAAATCTTTTAGCACCCATGACTATTTGTTAGCAATGTCTGTAAACTTTAGTGAAATGAACCGTGACCACCGCTAAGAAGTAAGTACTGGTTCAGCTTTCAAATATCTTCAAACTGCAGCCATAATTGTTTTGGCAGAAAAAAAAGTGAAGAGCTATTGATGGTTAATTTGGAGTCCAGCTGATGTCAAAGCCAGGCCAAAGGGAAAGGAAGTGGGTGATCTAAGAAAACCAAAAATACTACCCTCACTTAGCTCATGGAATATGGCATTTTTTCAAGCCAGAAAGTGTGTGAAGAACCATTCACAGACTTTCTAATGTTGGTTTTCCTTTTACAGTTCCATTTGCTTGAGGTTTATGTACAATAGCTATATTGTAAAGCAAACTAATTTCTGAGCATAAAGATGCCGTATTTAAACCAGGCTTGGATAAACTGTTATAGGTCAATTCATTTTGACTTTTATTTATACATGCATATGCAATGCCAACACACTATGATCCAGTCTCATTATCGTGAAATCTTGCAGGAGGTGTGGTTTTGACAAAGTGCACAAGTGCTCTGGCTACTTACCGGATGCTTAATTTAGTGCAATATGGAGCTCTTCCAGAACAGTCATGTGAGAATTTATCTGTATGTCAGTTTGGGAATTTAGTTTTAATTGGAGTACGTATAATAGTAGATAGTCCAGCAAGTCGAGTTGTCATGACACAATTGAACATTTAGGACTTCTGGAACTACAATGACCTTCCAAATAAGGGACACACAAATAAAGATACATATTTTCATTATTTATTCAACAAAAGTATTTTGTCTCCCTAAAAACTGAAAATCTGCCAAGTGCAACACTATGTGAACTCTTTTAGTTAGTAGCCTGTGGTACCTCCTTTCACAGCCATTACTTTAACCAAACGTCTTCTGTAACCACAAACAAGTATCTTACATCTGCTTTTGTGGGATTGTCAACTCCTCCTTGCAGAACTCCACCAGTTGGATTGCAGTACGGACTTTGACTGGGACAATCCAGAGTGCAAATCTTCTTTTTCTTAAGCCATTCCTTGGTAGTTTTGCTTGAATACTTTGGCTCGTTGTCTTGTATAATCCATTTTCATCCCAGCTTCAACTCCCTGACTGATGGCAGGAGATTCTGGTCAAGAATATGTTGACAGTCCTGGGAATTGATGGTTCATTTCCACCACCATGCTTCACTGTTTGGAGGAGGTTCTTCTCTTTATACGCAGTGTTGACCTTTCTCCAAACATGGCACCTGTGATTGTGGTTATTATTTTTCTGGTGCTTCTTGGTGCAAGTTTTGATGGTTGTCCACTTCTGGGCAGAGTTTTGGTTATGCTATGTGCTCTCCATTTGTAAATGATTTGTCTTACAGTGGATGGATGAAGCTGGAATCTTTTGGAGATCTTGTAGCTTTCCTCAGACTGATGGGCTGTTACCACCTTCTTCCTGATGTCCTCAGATGTCTCCTTTGATCGGTTATTTATGTCTTTATGCCTTAACACAACCGTGGTTTGTTTTTTTCCCTCTTTTTTAACTAGTGCACCTTAAACATTTTCCCATGGATGTCTCATTTGATTGGAATTCTTAATTGACTACTTAAGCATCCACATGTAATTCCCATGAGCCTTTTACCGAATTGATTTTACTAGTGCAGCTGTGGTTCATTTACTTTTTCAGATGCTCTGATTCCATGTTTCATATAGTCTGCTTGCAACTCACACATTTCCCTGAAAACAAGTAAATGGACTTGATAAATATAAACATGAGATTTAATATACTAAAACTGGTGATGATAAACAAGGGAAACCTGGTAAAACGAAAGAAAAATCTAAACTAATCAACAAGTTCACAAGCAGCACTGTATGCTGTAAACCAACACAAAGTATATTTTGTGACAAATGAAACTTAAAGAACACTAAAGTCAAACTTGCCTTGAAAAATGTAGTTTTTTTTGCCATTTGACAAGCCTCTCATGACAATTGGCACCCAAATGCTCAACATCGGCCCACTATGAGTTTTGATGCAGATTTTATGGAAAATTTTGCCAACTATGTTACTTGATATGTCTTACAGATGTTTTACTGTTACCTGATTGGAGTGTGCTAAAAGATTAGGTTTTGAAAACATAATCGGTTATGATTTTGTCTCACCTGAAACTACTTTGTTACAATTTTGAATTGTTCATTTTTTGCTATTCAAATTAAATATTAAACCTGCTAAAAAGTTCAGCATTGACCAAAATAAATTGTTACAAAAAAGTCATGTGAATAGAAATGCATCAAGATGCATGACTTTTCTTTTTTGTATTGTGGTGTTGCACATTTGGTTTAATAGGACACTGAGAGAAGCTAACTATGTCTGTCTAGGTACAAGTCACATACTGGAATATGTCTTGCATTGAGTCATTGTTGTAATCCATAGGGAAATGAAGAAAAGTCACTTACGAAAGTAGGTTTGCAGGACAAGACACAAATTTATTCAATGTAGTGGCTGAATAGCAGGTAAATAACAGGTATTTTCTGTTGATGCCTTGTAATACTTATGTAATATGACTTTGCACAATCCGGCCTTTACGTCATCTTGTTTATTCTGTTCTCACTTTTCTTTTTAATTTAAGTGCATTTAGAACCACCAACCAACTTATCACTACACATTTACATTGATTGCATGTATTTCTTAAGCTTATTTTAATTTGTGTGTGGATTTTTAAAGCTGTTAATATGTGGCTGTGTTAAAAGGTCATATGGCACCTTCCAAGTAATTTTCACAACTTGAACTGTGATCTTCTGCCATTAACTCTTGGGAGATAACCTGAGAAACAAGGGGCTCCTTTAACATTTTCCTGGATGGTTTGTTTCTCTTTCTGCAGATGACTTCTGAGGCTGTGTGCTCATTTTATGATGTTGCCTTTCTGGCTTGAACATCGGCCTGTATGACTCACAAATGAGCCCGAGGCTGGCTTTGCGTGGGTGGTTTCTCATTGGAACATAGATGGGTGGTTCCCCATGTTCTGGTCTTCCTGTCACATGTGATGGTCAGTGAGTAAAAGTTGCCAATTACTTTCCATATGATTTTAATTTAAACAAAACTTTCAAAGTCAGCAAAAGCATATTTTTGTGTTCCAACATCGGTCATGAAAAATTTCAGAAGTAACATGACATCAAGAGTTTCATTTAAGTACATATACAATAACACAGAATTATAACACATTATTAATTCTTATCAAGGAGAACCTCCTATCAATACACAGATTTTTTGTATCCAGTAAGAACGGCCTTAATTTCAACATGTTTAGAAATTATTCAAACGTATACAGTAATTCTTATCTGATATATGAAAAATCCACAAAGCCATATGAATTACAATTCAAACTGAACTTGAACTGAACTTTACTTTTGATTTTCAATATATTTTTATACTTAATCTCTTCTTCATTGTCTTTATTGTCTGAGCTCATAGATTTATTCCTAATGTGTTATCAAATGGACAAATATGAAATGATAACATAAATGTGAAAATACAAAAACAATACATACATTTACTTTACACCTAATCATTTAGCTAAACTGCAGTACCATCAACCTTGCGCATTACTTAATCCCCCCCCCCCCCCCCCCCCCCCCCCCCCCCCCCCCTCCCCAAGTGCCTGTAAAAGAGCTGTGTTTTGAGAAGTTTCATGAAAATGTTGAGTGACTCAGCCTTACCGATGTTGTTGGGAAGGTCGTTCCACCATTTAGCAGTGGTGAATGAAATGGAGTGAAAATTAGCACCTCGGTGAGTTGGAATCACCAGGCGACAGTCCTCACTAGAGCGCAGTGAACGAGTTGGAGTGTACCTAGTAAAGATGGACTGAAGTTGAGTAATGACATGAGTTTGCTTTGGTTGGTTGAACACGAGTCAGGCTGCAGTGTTTTGAACAAATTGTAGAGTTCTGATTGTTGAAGTTGGGAGACTAGCAAGCAGAGTGTTACAATAGTCGAGCCGGGATAGAATGAAGGCTTCGACCAGCAGCTGAGTAGCCTGTTCTGTTAGGAAAGGTCTGATTTTCCTATTGTTTTACAGAATGGGTCTGCAGGAACCAGTTTTCATGTTTTCATGATCTGATCTGAAAGTTTAAGATGTCAACTGAAAAACCAAGGTTACGGACTTAGTCAATTGGACAGATTGTGAAGCCATCAATCTGAAGGGTCAAGTCATGATAAATTGAGGGTTTATTTTGGGATTATAAGACATAAAGATAAGACATTCTGTGTTGGCCTTTACAAATCGGTCAAGGCCCCAACAGTTATAAATTAGTTTTTTTTATGCAAACAGTTCAGAGTTTGTGGAATCTACAATGACACATTATATTTATACTAGTGAATGATTTCAAAGGTGAATTTAATAAACTCTGCTTTAAGGCTTAAGGAAAATTTATGTTTTGCTGTAACTGCCACCCGTTTTCCATGCTAAGACAAGCTAAAGCTTTGAGTTGAGTTGAGTTGCTCATGTACGAATATGTTACGGCATCATAGAATGCTTGAGAGAAAAGATTTCAAATTAAAATGAATTTGTCAAAATCAACAACTGAGTTTCTGCATAGCTCTATATCTGTACAGTGAACACAGCCATTAGGCATAACATTTACTTATGAATCAGAAGGGTGAGACCTAAAAAAGTACCCGAAAACAGAATTAATTACTTTTTTATTATGAACAAAAAGTAGTGAAGTTAAGAAAATGTATTAATAGATAAAAATCCTAACTTTTAAAGCACAAATGTGCATGCACATGTTTACCATTTTCTGGCAAAGAAAATGCAAGCCAAGTTTTCTAAGGATTAGCTGGAAAAAAGGTGGGAGAAAAAAGAATCAGCAGAGCGAGTTAGTGAGTGAAAGAGAGAGGAGGAGAGAGGGAATGATAAAGTGTGCATGAAAGAAACTGTGCAAGTAAGGGATACAATGAAAAATCAAAACCATAACCCCCCCCACCCCACCCACCCCACCCACCCCAAGCACGTGTGTAAAACTGTGGGCGTGTTCAAGTATGCGTCAATATGTGTTGTGACATCATCGGGACCCCTCCAACCCACCAGCGGGTCACTATAGATTTTGCAGAGTGCACTGGTAGTCAATCAGTCGATGGTTTAGGTGCTGAACAAGTTCTTGTCCTGCGCCTGGTCTAAAGCAGATTATTGAAGCTACATCTGTGAGGCAACCTGGGCCCACATCGCCATGCCCTTCTCCACCCTTTCTCACTTCGTTCTCCTGCTCTTTACAGCTGGAATTCTACTTCTTTCCTTGTCCTCTGCACAGAGGATTAGAGGCAAGTGCAATTTTTGAATTTGTGCAGCATTAAAATTTTATTAAAACTGCTAGATGGCTACAAAATAGTTTCCTTTTTGGATGTATCTGTCTATCACTCACCTTGCAATGTGGTTCAGTTATGTATTTGTTGCATTAGCACTTTACACAGTGGTACAAAGTGAAGAATGACATTTTATAACATTTCACAAAGGTCTGCTTTCTGGTTCCTTGCAACTTGGTTGCTTGAATTTTATATAGGACAGAGGCTCAATAACAGTTCCTTAGCATCTCTTGCAGAACTTGTGTCCAGATGTGGGATTTTGTTGATTACAGAGATGGTCTGCTTTTCCTCAAGTTTCATTTGGTTTGTTCCTGGCAAAAGTTCTGGTGTTTTTAGAAAGCAGAAAAGTAAGACAATCTGCAAGACACACATTTTGATTAGTTCTGGGTTGTCTTGTTCTTTTGGACTGTTCTTGCATTCTTGTGCGTATCCATGCGCCTAAAAGAGCTGCCCAAACCTATGCAATAATGCATCTGCATGCAATTTGTTAAGGACTACTACATGTTGAGAATAAAACATGTCTTGAGGGCTCCTTTCATGGTCACTGGATCCAAGGTTATTTTTAAACTAAATGTATGTGCTTTCCACTAAAATGCACAAAATAAGTCTGATTTCTAAGTAAATGCATCTTAAGGTGTGGGGGTGCAAAGCAAGTGTGGAAAACATTGAAACATTCTTTCAAATAATGTAAAGTTCTGGTCGGTCATAAGTTAATGTGCTATAAGCATAATTGTATGCATGCAAATACATTTCAGTGTATATTTTTTGAATTTTTGTATTTTCACTGTATCAGACTATTTAGCAGTTAACTAATTTAATGGCGTATGCAGCTAGATGTAATGTCCAGTCATAATGCCATCATGTCATTTTGGCGAGTTTCCACATTACGTAACTTTGCAAGATGATGGCCAGAAGTACATATTAGAACACTGGAATATATGACAGGATTGGCACTTTGGGTTGGTAAAAAAAATATTTTTACCATTACACATTTTAATTTTAAAATATGAAAATATTTTCCACTGTACTTTGCTGTTTCATTTCTGTAAAGACAGGTTAGCTGAGGCACTTAAAAACATAACTTCATTTGGGGAAGTAAATAAGTCAAATCATGTATGCACAGTCAATGAAGGCAGTTCATGTTCAGTTCGTTGTTTTTTTTTTAATGCATGAGGAATATAGACTTAAAACTAAGGAAAACAAATCTAATCACAGTGCAATATAAAGATCACAACCCTAAGCAGGCTTATTAACCAGGTTATGGACATTAGTAGCAAGATGAAGGAACCATAGTCAGTGGACATTTAAAGAACAGTGAGAAATAGTGGTTAGTCCATTTTGAAGTACAGAACATTGTTTACAGATTGTGTGGAAAATGAAAAATGTTACTCTGGCTGTAGGAAGAACTGCAAATAATACAGCAATACAAGCAGTAATCTCTGGTATATACCCAAAGTTATAAAGTGAAAGGAACCTAAAAGTACAAATGGCTTTAGGATAGTAAAGTAATAAAAAAAAGACACAGCAGGGACAAAGCACCGGTTTTGTTGATGATCAGGCAGGTCATAAAGTTCAAAGGAACATCAGGATCATCTGCCAGCATCACCCAACTAAAGTGAATCAGCACGTCAGCAAAATACTACATGTTTTAACATTATGTAATCATCTAATTAAACTTTGGTTAAATTTGGTAAACTTCCTTTAAGAAAAATGTTGATAACTTTCTATGAATTCGGTATTTATAATGCGTTATAAGTGCATTCATAAAGCTTTATAAAGTATCCATAATACTTTATAACATTTGTCATAAGCATTTGTTAATGTGCATAGATCTTCATAAACTGAATAGTCATAGACATAGTCATAAACTGTTACAACAGTTTGACATAAGGCTTTATAACATAAAGTGACATGCATTATAACATGAACTTATTTCAACTTTTGATTCTTTGGATGTTTCTAAGTTGATGAAAAGTTCAAATGTATCATTTATAATGCATATTGTCACTTTGTGTTATAAAGCCCTATGGCATGTTCTTATAACACTTTATGAGTGTGGTTATGTACATCTTAACATAG
>JAOUQT010036495.1:0-11258 GCA_025769995.1 Xyliphius kryptos
GCTTTAGGCGACCCCTGTGTTTTGGTCATTCGACCCCAGCCGGGGTCGCGACCCATAGGTTGAGAACCGCTGATCTATAGTATCTGTCTGTCTGTTGTTTGTCCGTGTGTGTGTGTGTGTGTGTGTGTGTGTGTGTGCTAGCTAAAGGTTTGTTCCGTGACTTCAGTATTACCAAATAGAGCTTTAAAACATTTAAAATATTTTTTGAGCCTTACCTCCACAGCAAATGATGGCTGCTACAAACAATGCCAGATCACAGTCATTTAGCTCCAGTGCATTGAACCGCATGGCGAACTGGAACTTGGACTCTATCATATCACTAAAAGGCCTCCGGAGACTCTTAAGAAACTCGCGTGTAATAAAGCCACCACCTTGTGCCACCAGTAGCCCATCCTTGTTCATGAACGAGGCCAGTAAGGCAAAGAAGGCTTCATGTACACCATACTTCAACAAAGTCACCTGGTCATTGAGATCGAGGCTGACAAAACCAGGAACAGCTTTGGCAAATTCTGTGAGCTGTGTGACCATCTCAACGGAGGTGTACTGACAACAGTGGAAAATCTGATCCTCTGTCTCCTGCTCATGGTTGACAAGTGCAAACTGTTTCTGGTCCTCTCCCAGCAGCTGGGTGAGTTGTAGGTGCTGTGCCTTCTGAAGAGTGTCCAAGTCATGGATGACAAACGGCTGATGCGAAAAAAAAAAATCAGATAATTCTGATAATTAACATAATGCCAACACATTATCTAAAATGATTTAAAAAAATCTGTTTCTTAACATTACTAGGTACTAGCAGTACTAGGTGTATCTGCCCAGTGACTGAGACGTTTTTCCCTGCGACCCTAGTTAAGGGTTAATTGGAGATAATGAATGTTTCTAATCACTATACCAAAGAAGCATGTTGGCATTATTACAAATGACACATCTTAAACTATCTGATCGGGTCACTAAAATTGCCCTTTCCTACAGATTCATTCAGTATAACATCGGGAAGATCAGACCTTTCTTAACAGAAGAAATCACCAGTGGTATACGTACCACAGTGAGAACCACTAGTAGTGTCACGGGGGGGTTCCCTATGCCCATTCAGGGTGCTGGACAGACATATCCAGGACCCATGACCACTGGGCACACATTTACTTACAGTTGAATTTCAATCTGTTAATGTCAAGTCTTAAGTCCAGCCAAGTCTCAACCCAGAGAAACTTTCACGACAAAGGAAGACCATAGAAAGTCCATCCAGATTGGAATTTAATCCTGGATCCCCAGCGCTGAGAGGCAGACATGCTAACCACTATGCCACAGTGTTGCCCCCATGCCATCTTCATTAGTTTTTATTTAATGATAGTAAATCACTCACTGTGGTGTTGGTCTTGCCAGTTAGGAAGGCCCGTGCTTTGGCCTTGTTCATATTAAAGTGTTTGAGGTATGCCTCGTGGATTTGTCCAGTCAGAGTCCTCCAATCAGTTAAAACTGTCTCTCCCTCATGTCGCTCACTTGTTTTTAACTCTGCTCTGAGCTTCAGCTTTTCAGATTGAGGCATTCTCCCAAAGCGGATGGCTGCAAAATGACAAACACGATGTCATGTGATACACATTTACAAAAAACAAGAACATACAGTACAGAAGTGAGTTCAAAAGTCGGGATATTTAAAGGACGACCACAGGTTGGTTTATACACATCTATAATAAATCATGCATGGACACTTTTGTCTAACTACATTTAGTATTTAAATAGCATGAAAACAAACTTTTGTGATATAATGATATGTATACAATTAATTAGCTGTATTAATTACAAGCTAAATTTGTTATTGTAGCATTTGAAATAAAACTCAATTATTTTTGTGTAAAAGTTATAACGTGATGTAAATAAGACATTCTTATGTAATAAGCAAATAAACAGCGGAAGGCTTTTTTTTTTTACGGCATGATTTCACTTTTATTAGGCCAGGGTAATCAGTCTTATTAATTATTTGATAAGCACAGATTAAGGCATTGTAGAGGAAGAATTCATATATAAACCTAAACCGGACTCACTCAGCAAAGCCAAAATATTAAGTTAAAAATGCTGAACATATTCTCTGTTAATTTATTGTTTCAGTATTTAATTCTAAAGTTCCCTCAATTACTGACCGTCACAATAAACATCTTTATGATTATGGCAATGTTATAGACTGTGACCATGTTTTTTTATTATAACTTATTTTAAACATATAACAAAAAAAAGGTAAAACTGTTCTAAAAGCACTAAAACAAATAAGAAATAAAAACCAACTTAAATGATCAATTAATTAAATAAATGATTAATTGAATGTTAAAATTATAAATGGAAATAAACTTGTGTATATCAGGTTTGATATACAGATTTGGCGGTTGTTTCGATTATTCCATGTTTATAAGCAGTGATTCCAAACTACTGTGTGTAGTTTGCATGTTCTCTTTGTGTCTGCATGGGTTTTACTTGGGAAACCTGGTTTCCTCCCATGATCCAAAAACATTAGTATATGATTTCATTATAAATGTTACTGACAAAATGTACATATCTTACTCTAGGTAATACAAGTATAGGCGATGAATTATGGGTAATTTTTTATAGATTACAATGCACTTGGTGACCTACAGTAAAAAACCCCCCCCCCAACCCACCCCCACACCCACACACACACACACACACACACACACACACACACACACAGTCATATTCCATGTCAGCATGCCCTTGCACAGCACCGCTCTTGGAGCAAATATTATGGATAAGGGTATGATGTAAACTCTTAACTACAGCACTAGATGTATTTACTGGCTGTATGTATTTGTATGTAAACAGTATCAGCGCAAGTGCAGGTCAAAGCCAGGCTAGATTACAGTTACATGCAATAAACTCAATTATTACATGGTCTTCCAGGCCTAATATATCACACCACCATAGTAAGTTGAGTTCAAAGTCCCAGAGCAATGTAGCTCCACGTCATCCAGTTCATTGACATTAGTTACGAGTACCTATTTTTTCCTCCTAACTTATATTTAATGAAATACATCTTGTTGTATGTAATGCATAACTCTAATAAAAGCTATTTTAGACTATTCATTTGAGGTAATCTAAGCGTTATACACTCAAACACACACACATTCACAGTCACAGAGTGAAAACATTGTGAAATCAGCACTTTATAGTTTTAAAAGAAATGCAGCAAGGTGTGTGTGAAAGAAAGAAAGAGAGCGAGAATGACTTACCAACACTGTGCAAAAAAATGAAAAACTGTTTCAAAAACAGCATATAATTTAAAAAAAAATACTATTGTAAACGTTGGCACTTTACATAAACCTGTTTTCATAATGCTTTATTAACACATACAGAAATTCTTTTGTCAGAAATTCTTTTACAGAATACATTTGTCAAAAGCCTTTGTTAGCGTACTTAGATGTTTCTAACCACATGCTGAGGCTTATAAAGAATGTTCCATAAGGTTTTATAACACAATGTGACATAATGCATTATAAAGTGTATATTTTAACTGTTTATTAACTAGTTATAGAGAACAGTATCATAAAGTTTTTCCTTTGTCTTAAACTTTATCCTGACCTTACAATATGTAAGCGCTTAGCACTGTTTATGAAAGCTTTTAAGTTCTCTTTACAGACATTAGGTAAAGTGAGTGAGAAGAGTGAAGGGGATGATGTGGGGGCTTGGTGTATGGTGATTGGCACGTGGATGGGGTAGATGATGTGGTGCACTTGGCGTATAGTGATTGGCGCACGGCTAGAGTGGAGATGATGTGGGGCGATTGATGTATAGTGATTGGCGCATGGGTAGCGTGGAGATGAATTGGGGCGCTCGGCGTATAGCTATTGGTGTGCAGGTGGAGTGGAGGGGATAACATGGGGTGCTTGGCATATAGTGATTGCCGTGCAAGTGGAGTGGAGGGGATAACGTTGTGTGCTTGGCATATAGCAATTGGTGCGTGAGTGGAGTGGTGGGGATAAAGTGTTGCGCTTGACGTATAGCAATTGGAGCGTGGGTGAAGTGGATGATGTGGTGCGCTTGGCACATGGTGATTGCTGCGAGGGTACAGTGAAGGGGAATACAAGGCTCTCAGCATATAGCAATTGTTTTGCAGGTGGAGTGGAGGGGATAATGTGGTACGCTTGGCGTATAGTGATTGGTGTGCAGGTGGAGTGGAGGGGATTATATGGGGCTTTTGCATCTGCATCTACTAACGGCTGAGATTGCCGCAAAAAAGCACGTAAAGCTCAAAGATGCTGTAGAGTGGAAATACAACAACGAAGCTAAAACAACAACGTGAAGTTGCACATCAACAGTGAAGAGGACATCTGACTAAATGTGTCCAATCCTGCTGAACCGCTTTGCTTCCCGAAAACTTCAATAAAGGTGCAATTGAAGGAAGTTATTTTGCCAAATAAGAAAATCAGCGAGTGACTTCAATGAAACGTGCTGTAAAAATGCTTGCCAACTGTGTGTAGAACGAGTAAGAAAGCTTGCTTTATTATAACAATTTATGACTGTCATTATGAACATTTATTCACATTAACAAAGACTTATGCCAAAACACCGGATTTCTGCAAAGTGTTAGCATGTTAGCTTTAGCATCATGGCATTTCATGATGTTGTAAAACATTAAAATAATCCAATGGTGTAATCAGATAAGTTAAGCAACAGTGTTTTTAAAAACTAAGTGTCTCCATTCTGAGATGATGATCAATAAAGTAATTAGAGGTCATATACAGCTTTGTGATGAGAACATTAAACAATAAAAAAACTCAGAATTAAAAACTGAATGGAGGTGAGGGATTTACCATTGTGGGACATGCCTACAGCGAGGCACTTGTGAAAACGGCAATACTGGCACTTGTTGCGGTTCTTCTTTTGGATCTTACAGTTGCGCTCACACTTATCATACTCCAGCTTTAGTCGGATAGTCCTTCTAAAGAAGCCCTGTGAAAATTTATGTCGGGTTATAAAAATGTCTTGGGATCTTGTAAAAAGGAAATATCAAAATGATGATTGTGCTCAAAGACGGTCACTCAAAGCAAGAAGAGTATTGATATGAGGCGGTGCGTTGTCCTTTCTGATAAGGCATATCATTTCACATGTGAGGTCATTGATTACCAAATAATAGTAAATCCAGTTGTTTATAAATAATCTCATTTAATTGTACATAGTATTTCATAAACTCTGGAAGTGTATCAACCACAAACATACCTTTGTTTAATTCCAAAGTCTAATCATATTTGCCAAATCAGAGTCATATTAACAGCAATGAATCTATTTCTGATTGTAATCCTTGTTTCAAAACTAGCATCCCAAAACTTTTACTCCTTTTCAATCTTCCTTCAACCTGTTTATTAACTAAAAGTCTATTTTATTAAATTAATCAATATCATTTAAGTTTGTATTTTATTGTAATACACAATCAAATGTCAATTATTGTACAAAACACCTTGAACTGGTTGCCGATCCATTATAAGTCAGACACAGTGTAATCAAAATCAATTTATAATTAGTAATTAAAAATAAATTTTAATTCATACACTGACTACATTGGCACATATTTCTTTTCATTACTCCAAAATATATCTCCATTTGCATCATATGCAGTTCAGTAATTATATTTTAGTTCAAAAAAAATTTTTTGGAAATAAAAACATCACGTCATGAAACATCAATCAGAAACCAGGATGGAAAAAAGTTGGTATTTTCACAATCATTAAGACAGTAATCAGCAGCCATGTGTCACTAATCTGCAAATCTACAAGGTTAGTTAATCATCAAGAAGTGTAACTACCTTTTAATGCAGAACCTTCAGTGGTTTGGTGTTCTATTCTATAGGACTCATATACTCAATGTTTTCATTTTGCTAAGAAACAGGACAACTGTTAGGGGAGCAGTTGCTAATGGGCTACCTAAGGTCCAGTCTTTACTATATTCTTCTATATAATACAAGCAAAATGCAAATAAAATAAGCAGATGCATTTTAGGTTAATATTGTTAATTGTAAATCCATACATGTATGCATTTGATATAATTCATTATCTAGAATAAGTTAATTAATGCATTTTAAGGTTGGATTCATGGAGATTGTATCAAAGAGATTATAAGCACATAAGCATATCTATAAAATGTTGAAATTCTTTATTATACAGATGGAGCCTTTAAGACAGCTTTCACTGCCCAGGGGTGGGTGTCATATCTCTCCATAAACAATATTCAATACAACTTTGATTTGCAATTTTAAATCCAAAAACCCACACAGGGTTTTGAAAAAAAATTATTTTAAAAGAGTTTAAAAATTAGTTCATTTGCACCTGGTACACTTGTAATTAGGACTGTAATAAATTCCATTTTAATCTAGAATATTAATTCATTAAGTATCTACCGTTTAATCCTTTACCAGAGTCACGGGGAGGGGAAGGGGGTGGTTGGCTCCCCATGCCAATATATGGGAGAACTTCTCAGGCGCTGGGCAGATACACCCAGGACAGGGCGCCAATCTATCGCTGGGCAATAATTAATTATTCTATTATATGAAATAGATCTTACATTAAGACATGATATGAGAGGTTAAGCAGAGCTTACACAGGGCACAGTTGTTTGTGACCTTAATAAAGGTCTTAAATCCAAATATAGAAAATCCAAAATTAAATACTGTCTTAAAGCTGCTTCACAACAATTGTCTAAATGATATACTATACTATTAACAGAAAATTATTTAGAAATGTCCACAGTTTTTATCTGATTTCTCCTATTGTGGCTATCTCCTAAAAAAACAACAACTTTCGAATGGCTTAGATAAACTAAAAAACACAAAATATAAGTAAAAATATTTCTTCTCTGTTCCAATTTTAAAAGCAAATTCACTTATGAGACTGATATTAATTTTAGTATAAAATTTAGGCATTGAACTTAGGCTGGATTTTTAATATTTAAGTAAAAAAAATATTATATATTATATTAAATATTAAATATTTAAGTAAAAAAAAAAGTTTTATATTTTTTTATATTTATCCAGGGTGCTGGTATTTTGTGATTGATATGATGTGGCTGCATCTGTGTCTAAGGTTAAAGAGTTAGGAAAGTTTGAGTAAAGGTCAGTTAGAGAACTCGAAGGTTTATCAGAATTAAAAAAATATTTACAAACAGTCTTGATTTTAGCTTCTAACCCATTACACAACTGTTTTAGGTGCATGAACAGTTTGATCCTGTAAACATATACCACGTCTTTTTGAGTGCATGACTCGTTGATATATTAGCATACAGTCATGGGATCAAAGTTAGTTTTTGAATAACTGGTGCCAGCTTTTTAGGTATTGGGTCATAGTTGAAACCAAACGTGTCATAGACATCCCATCCAAGAACATGCACATGCTAATGGAAACTCTCCTGCAGCTGTAGAGTGGACAGTGGGATATAAACGGCTCGAATGACGTTTTTGACCAGAGTATTCATGGCAGCAGTTTGAATCATGCACATTACCAAAGAGTGTTGATATGGACAGGACCTAGCAGTTCTTAATCTCAGGCCAAGAACATCTTTCATGGAAATTCAGTAGACAGATCTTTTGTTTATGATGGTTCCTTGTATGTACAACTCACATTCCTTCCTTCCCAAATTTTTAACTCTTCTAGAATACCTATAAAATAGTCTAACACATGGGTTAGACATTTTCCAATATTTTCCAATGTTACTGTATCATGTCAACATTTTACAAAAAGTTCATGCAATCCCGGAAAATCTGTTGAGCAAACTCTGACTGTATTTACAGAGAGCATTACGTTACCCCCCCACAAATATTGGCAAAGGTAAGTTAACTTTCTTGTTTGTCATTCAAAATAATATGAAGTCATATTATTTAGTCAAAGTACAACGATAAATTAAGAACAACTTGTACTATTGCCCCAAAAATTTTTGTTGTAAATCAGACATAATGAGTTTTTCTAACAAGTTCTCTATAAAAAACAGTAAACTTGTACTGACTTTCTGTTTCATAGAGGAATAAATATAAGGTGGCACCGGACCTCAAATCTCTTGCTCAATAATAACCAAAACAGAGACCACAGAATGAAACAGTGTGTGGAAAAAATATTTAGCTGCACAAATCAACAAAAGGCTTCTAGAATGTAACGCAATAACTGAGAACTAAACAAAAAGGGCCATGCAGAGTAGTACCTTATCTCCACTGTGAAGCATGGTGGAGAATCTGTAATGTTTAGGGTCAGTATTTCTTCGAAAGGTTCCGATCACGTTTGGATAAACAGTGTCATGGACTCCATCAAGTACCAGCAGATATTAAATCAAAACCTGGTTGCCTTAGCCAGGAAGTTTTAATATGGGACAAGGGTTGTATTTTCCTGCAGGGCAATGATCCAAAACACACATTAGGTTGAACAAAAGAAATGATCACTTTATCACAACATAATTACGATCTCCCCAGTCAACAAACGCGTGTGAAGGTGTTTCATCTTGGTGGACCACAGAATGTGAAGGATCTGAACATTTAAAAAAAGAAATGATCTCTTGTTATGTGTCCCGCAGTCTAATTTGAAATGATAGAGGTCAAGCTGCAAAGCTACTTAATAAAAATTCAACATTTCTTTCAACAAAAGACAACTGGTAATACTTCAAATGAAATAAACATTTAAAGCAGTTTTACAAATATGCTCAGTTTTAATTATGTTTACCATGGTTGCCAATATTTGTGGAGCGTACTTCCTGTACATGTAGAGATTTTATGACAAAAAAAACTATATAAAATAAGATTACTGACTTTCCTATTAATAATGGTAGAATATTTTCATCCATCCATCCATTATCTTCTACTTCTTCCTCTACTAGGGTCACAGTGGGGTTCCCCATGCCCATCCAGGGGAGAACATGTCGGGCGCCGGGCAAATACTCCCAGGACAGGGCGCCAATCTATCGCCGGGCACACACATACACACACCTAAAAACACACTATACAGGGCAATTTAGAGCATTCAATTTACCTTCATGTTTTTGAAATGTGGGAGGAAATCGGAAAACCCAGAGAAAACCCACACAGATACAGGGAGAACATGCAAACTCCACCCAGATTGGGATTCGAATGAGAGGCGAATGTGCTAACCACTAAGCCACCGTGCAACCCGGTTAAAAGATTAGTCAATTCAAATCAAAAGTTATACCTGTTGAGGAAAATGTACCTGAGAGAATAATGTTATTTATGGATATTTATACTGTTTGATAAGAATAGTTTATTTAAGTAGAAATGATTTTTTAAAACCCAATTTCCAAAGAATAAAAAACTAAAAAAAATGAAATAGAGAAAAACAACAAAAAAATTTGTGACTCAGGACACACACTCACTCACACAGACACACTATATAAGAACAATTTAGAGCGCCCAATCCCACACGGACACGGGAAGAACATGGAAACTCTACACAAAAAACTTTTCAAGAATTCATTCATTAACTTCCGCTTAATCCTCTATGAGGTTCGCGGTGGGGTTCCCCCTGCCCATACAGGGGAGAATGTCTCAAGTGCTGGGCAAATAAATGCAGGACAAGGCACCAATTTATCTATGGAGTCACTCACTCGCACTCACTCACTCAAACACACACATAGGGGCAATTTAGAGCAGCCAGTTCACCTTGAATCCATGTTTTTGGACTGTGGGAGAAAACCGCAGAAGCCGGAGGAAACCCACACGGACACGAAGAGAACATGGAACTCCCACTCAGATTGGGATTCAAACCGGGAATCCCCAGCGATGAGAGGGAACGTGCTAACCACTAGGCTTTATCTATCTTTATGAGTTTTTTAGTCTGGCTCAAGTTGTTACCTGTGTTTAAAATAGTATTTTACTCACTTTAATTTTCCCAAAAAAATAAATGCAAAGTAACAGAAGGAAGTGGAACTTTTTCATTATAGCACGGAATCTAAATGACATTAAATAAAGCCAATGTACCTGTGACTCTGCACTGCCATCGAGCACGGTCATGTGTGCATGTGATAGTGTCTGTGTACTTACTTTGCACCCTTCACAAGCATGTACTCCATAGTGAAAACCAGAAGCCCGGTCAGCACACACACGACACTCCAGGGTTAAAGAGTTTGGGGGGATTCCATCCTGCCCTGCGACTGCTCGAGATACAAGTAATGGACTAGAAGCGCGACTAACTGCATCTGGAAATCAGAAGATTAGAATTATTACATCATAATAATAGGTATAAATAGTTTGCAACAGTACATTTTTAAGCATTATATTTTATTTTTGTTTACTGAAACACAAAACCCTAACATATGGATATTACATTTACATTTAGCAGATGCTTTTATCCAAAGCGACTTACAAATGAGATAACAACACAAGTCAGTAGTTTTAGGAAAAACCACCTAAACTGCAACCGGATGTATATATAGCTGTACATTCTTAAACAAAGTGTAATGTATAAATATGAACAAATCTACTATGTGGAATCTAAAAAAGTTCTGATGATTAGTTAAACTAGGTTCCGTGCTGAAACCAAATGCTATAGTTCTTTTCTAAAAGTTTTCCATGAACTACTAAGCATTTCCTGTTCCCTGTTTATTTGCAAGTTGGTGTGTAAGAGAGGGAGGGAAAGAGAGTTGTTAGTCTGTGATGTGTAGCACATTCCTGTATAAGTACCTAAATTAGCGGAGCTGCTAGAACTGGATTCCTGCAAATCTGGCAAATACAGCAAGTTAAAAGTGTCATCGCTGAAGGAGCGGGAGATGTCCTCAAGTCCTTCCATATCATTAATCAGCTCTCCATATAGAGGACTGTCCAAAAGAGAGTCTCCCACTGGAGACAGTGGGCCAAAATGACCGGACATGTCCACCATGGTACTGTACCACGGCACGGTAAGTACCTGATCACTCATCAGTCTGCAGAGCACAGAAAAAACAAAACCAATGACTATATTTCCATAAATAATCATAAATCGTAAATGTTCATAATATATGCACACAGAAAAATTTATTTGCCTTAAAACATTTGATTGATAATTTTCACCAGTGAGCTTTTTGTTGAATCTTATCTCATTCGCTGATGAGATGACTCAAGCTACAGGGGTTGAACAATAAAACAAACACCGGTCATTTTATGGAGGGGGGGTTTATGGCTAAATTGGAGCAGCCTGGTGGCCAATCTTCATTAATGTTACATTGCACCAGTAAGAGCAGAGTGTGAAGGTTCAGTTAGCAGAGTAAGAGCACAGTTTTGCTCCAAATATTGCAAT
>JAOUQT010036531.1:0-11257 GCA_025769995.1 Xyliphius kryptos
ACCTTGTGGTCACAGGTGGATCAGCTGCTATTGCAGACAGTGATGCAGCCTGTGAGGATGCTCTCTATAAATAAAACGGCTGTCTTCTTTTTAACTCCATTTCAGGCCTTAATAGTTTGTTTCCCTCTTGTATTCATTTCAGTTTTCGCTGTTGACTTTCTTTTTTAGTGCACTCCATCTGAATTAGCCTTTGACTCAGTTTATCCTTTAACTGCTGCCTCTCGCGTCGTACCTCGTCTGCACGCTCCACACTCCCAAGTTTGCACAGATCTGATTGGCTGTGGAGCGCCTTTGATGATCTTACACTGCACATGATTGGTCTGTGAGGTTACCGAACAGCGAAACCCATAACATAAAGACAAGAAAAGTTCAGCCACTTAAAATTAACTGTAACAACTGAATCAATAGTTATTGGTTTGGGTCTGTAGTGAACAACATCCAGACCGCGGTCCACCTGTTGGTGATCTAATCCTTGGTTTTGGGTTATGCCAGCAGTGTCACTGTACTGAGCTGTTTCCAATGATGGATGTCGTCTGCTTTTTGTTTTTTTTCTGAAATAAAACCTTTGTTTAATTTACAAATTTTTTTGCAGGACATACGATAATGTCGAGGTCTTTCCTGGACCGAACCTCAACATGATCGTCGGAGCTAATGGCACGGGCAAGTCAAGTATAGTGTGTGCCATTTGTCTTGGTCTGGCAGGAAAGACGAGTGTCCTGGGGCGAGGTGACAAGGCAAGTGGCGCCCTCTGGATTAACTGCTGTCTTATTGATCGTGTTTTATCGATTTTTTTGGCTGATGTTTGACTTTCTGACTGTTGTAGGTTGTTGTTGACAAGACTATATTTGCATAATTTAAATAATGTTACGTTTATGTTTAAATAAACTTATAAAACGGGGGCGGCACGGTGGCTTAGTGGTGACCGAGTTCGCCTCTCAGCCTCTCTTCGAATCCCAATCTGGGTGGAGTTTCCATGTTCTCACCTTGTCTGCATGGGTTTCCTCCCATGGACCAAAAACATGGATTTAAGGTAATTGACTGCCCTAAATTTCCCAGTACAGTCTCTGTGTGTGTGAGTGTATGCCCAGCAATAGATTGGCACCTTGTGCTGGGTGTATTTCCCTCGTGCCTGAAACGTTCTTCCCTGGTTGGGCATGGGGAATGACCCTAGTAGTGGATTTAGCGGAAGATAATAAGTGATTAAATTATAAAATGTGTAGTTTTGGTCCTTAAATCTAATTGGCTGAGTTGTTTGTCCATCCATGACCTTTTTGACAATAACACACACCTCTGAGCGCTTCACATTCGTATCAATGCATTATATGCGACACTATTTTTTCCCTAATGCTTTTTAGAAACTGTTCTGTAATGTGGCCACTAGATGGCAGTTTTGAACCGCTTGTGAAAAGCTTTGTTATTCGAGGTTGGGTATTAATGTGAATAAATCACAGGAAATAGGTGTAACTGTACTCCATTTTACATCAGGCCTAACCACACCTCTTTCTCGTGATTTAATCATAATAATGCTGCTCTCATGTACTTTATTTATTTATTATCACATGCTTGCAAAACTTTTGCAAGAATTAAAAAAAGTTAATTTGTAAATAATGAGGAAGACTGAGACCAAAACTTTGGCGCAGATTTTTTTAATGTGTTGTTGTGTAGGGTTATGGTGGTTCTGCTTAACCGTTTTATAAGTGATTATAGTAATAAATAAAATTTGGGGCATATCTGGTAGACTATATATTGCTAAGCAGGTGCCCAACATACAATACTTGTGCTGAAGGTCCCTTTCTGTGTGTTGCCATTTAAACTTGATGTTTTAATTTCTCATCAACAGGTGGGACTGTATGTTAAGAGGGGCTGCCCTAAAGGTTCTGTGGAGATTGAGCTGTAAGTATCGGCTCACGCGTCACTTCACATACTCCAGAGTTGACACACAGCGCAGTAATGATGGTATCTCTGCTGTATTCAGATCCAGAGCTGCTGGAAACCTGTTGATCACACGGGAGATTAATGTGGAGAATCAGAGTGTGTGGAAAATTAACGGGAAACCGACAAGTCAGAAGAACGTGGAGGAGTCCGTGAAGGAGCTGCAGATTCAGGTCGGGAACCTGTGTCAGTTCCTGCCTCAGGTCAGTACGATGAGAGAAGATCCGTATTACAGCAGGGGCTTTCGTGACATCCCGAGACATTTTGGGAATCTCCTCGGGAGTTCTGCAGGATTTATTTTCTCTGTTCATGTGTTATTGCTTTTCAAACAGGAGAAGGTAGGTGAGTTCTCCAAGATGACCAACATCGAGCTCCTTGAGGCTACAGAGAAGTCAGTCGGTCCTCCGGAGATGTACGAGTATCACTGCAAACTAAAAAACTGCCGCACCAAAGAGAGGGACCTGGAGGTAACACTACCACCACCAGCAGAGCTGTGTCAGGCTTATCATGCACCGCTCAGATAGTATTACTCCATCTGTATTGACTTCTGTAGTGGATTACAGGGAACTAAAAAGATGAATGGAGTACATTTTTTATCCCCAAAAAAATGGGGGGAGTAGAAAAGGATTCAATTAGTTAAATAGAAAGCATAGACTGAATCCGGTCAAAATAAGAAAGAAAAGAATTCCACTTCAAATAAACCTTTTTATTTTCTCTTAACATGAATGTAATTTTCAACTTGGTAACATTAATCTGATTTACCTAATTTAACGTCATGTCCACTTCATTAATGTATCTGTTAATGAATCGAGTTGCAGCTCAAATCTCTTTCAGTAAAAGACTTTTTTTTGGGTTTCCACAGAATCTGTGCAAAGAAAAGACCAACTTTTTGGAGAAAGCCAGACAGAGGAATGAGCGCAACAAGGCGGATGTGGAGCGTTACCACATGAGGAGGAGACACCTGGACCGAATCCAGATGCTGGAAAAGAAGAGACCATGGGTGGTGAGTTCTAATCTAAAGCGACATCAACCCGATAATACGCTTTGTGTTCAGGAATTCCATAATGCCTCCACTATACGGTGGTTGATCATTCTCTGATTTTACTCCACTGTGATGCTTGTAGGATTTTTGATTAAGAATATTATTTAAAAGAATCCTAATTATATCCTAAAGATCAAAAATAGGACACGGTTGAAGGATGGTTGTGTGTTTGAATGTTTAATATCAGTCTCCAAAGATATCATTTATAAAAACATTTAGTTACACAAGTGTTTTCTACATAAATAAGTTAATTTCTCCTAATGATTAAGCTGGGAATAATGACGGCCTCAGAGGTATTTCATAAGCATCCAAAAGTATTAATTTAATCACCATAGACAGAGAAAATAGACAGAGGTTAAATATTAATATTTATGTTGAATTCCCTCTGCTTATTTTACTATTAACAGGAGATAAATTTAACCTTTGATTTCTAGTCTTAAAAGAACACTGGAACATTTAGTTTTGAGTAATAATGAGGTTTATTATAATTAAAAAGGTAAGATTAATAAAGATTACAATTCAATCTTTAAAAGCTTACTTGCACAACTACGTTTGCTATTTTATGGAAATGGATTCACAACCATTGTGTCCTCTCCTCCCCAACACACCCTGCATGCAGAACACCCCATATCTCAAGTAGCCAGCAAACGAGCAGAAGTTTGGCATAGCAACGTCCAGAGAGAGAGCCCTATTGGCCAGTGTTTCAGTATATAAACTTCAAAAACCCTTTGATGTTTCTGTTTATATCATTTATATGCTAATAATTTTAGTTTATCAGATGGAGACCAAGTCAGTTGTGCCAATCATTTCACTTTTGATTGTATCATCACCTTGGGGTCGCTATTTGTTTCTCTCTGCTAGAGGTAATCTAATCTCCTCTCAGTGACTTGAATGTCATTATCTTAAAAGCTGACATCGGTTTTTACTTAATTAGGGGAGAGCACTTAAACCAAAAATATATATGTACCCCGTATGAACAGAATCATATTGTACTTGCTCAAATAATGACCGCCTTAACGCTAGCATCGCAACGACACTAAACATGACCGTGCAAACCATTAATAATACACGATCATTATTGATCAAAAGGTTCTTATTTTTACAGAACATGTTGCTACCCTAATGGGCCCTGTGTTTCTCCCTTTCAGGAGTACGAGACGACCCGCAACGAACTGGAGGAGGTTAAGAAGGTGAGGGAGGAGATGAAGAGGAAGGTGAAGTCACTTAAGGAAACTCAGGCTCCTCTGCTGAGGAAAATCCAGTCCATAGAGACGCAGCTGCAGCCCATCGAGAATCAGATGAAGGAGAAGGTCTGCGGAAACCTACATCACCATAATGATTCACCTGCTCAGGGTCGTCCATCTTTAACTCCTCACTGACCTTTCCTTTGTACAGACCAGCAGAATCAGGGAGGCGTCACAGAGATGTAAAGACAAGCAGGACCAACTGGACTGGAAATATAAGGAGGTACGGACCTCTAAAAACTTTCTAATGCAGGCTGTACTGTGAGCATGATTAAGTCATCAACCTGATGGATGTGCAGTGTGGTTTCATTACTACGTCTGATTACATACTTTGTAAGGCAGGTGACCTCATTTGCATGTAGATGTTGCACTGTAAATGTTCATTCAGGACACATTTGCATGCATTTGAATACAGAATGTGCCATATGATCACAGTGATTTGGTAAAAAGAACATGTTCTAGTACATGGTGCTTATTGGGTTCTAGTATGTTCTGTTAAACTGATAAAGCAGGAGGCTCTTTGAGGGGAGTCGAAATGAAGTCATGCCCCCTGTAGTTATTAAAGATGTTTTTTTGATGTTGATCAGAATTATGTTTTTTTTGCAGATCGATAAAATCAAGCAGGAGCTGAGTCTGAAGCGCACTGAGGAGGTGGACCGGCAGAAGCGAATCGAAAACACGCAACGCATGATTCAGGACCTGCAAGTGGAGCTGGACAGAATGGGCAACCAGGAGGATGTTACCCCCAGGATCGAGGCAGTTAATGCGGAACTTCGAAGCATCCAGGAGGAGAAAGCCAGGCTGGAGGGAGAGCGGCAGGACCTCCGCCGGGACAAAGACGAAGCGACCGGCGAGCTGAGACGTACGATTTGAGATTTAATATTCAGTAGTTTGAATATCAATGTGCAATCTGAGGGGTCGTGTTGGCCAATCAATTTCCTCCACCTTAAACTCACACAACCATGTGCTTCAAGGGTGCACTGCGCATGGCACGTTCATGCTGGAGGACGGGTGGCACAGTGCTTGGTGGTCATGGCTCATGGGAGTTTGCATGACCTTCATGTCCTCAGTGCACAGAAGATACAGACCCTATGCCCTGTTTAAATCCCAAATACATAAATGAACAGACAGTACTGCAGCAAAGGGTCTTCCCCATACCATTCTCACAAAGTGAAAAAGTCTGCAAATTGCTGACTCACTGGTGTGAGGGAAGTAAACTCATAAAAACTGTTTTTTTGCTGAAATGTTTTGATTTATTAATGTAAAAACACGCCCTTTTGCATTTTATTTACTTTGCTTTCAACTAAACTGCCATCAATCAAGAGACCAAACCAGATTTTATTTAAACAGAGTGAGTGATTTGCTAAACTCCTTATTTAATTCAATTCGTTGCAGGTCTACAGAATCGACTCAGCAGCCTGGAGGACATGATGAACAGGAAGGAGGAGAAGCTCCGCACCCGTTTTCAGGAGACGCACAAAGCTTTGCTGTGGTTCAGAAAGAACCGCAATCTGTTTGACGGAAACGTCCACGAGCCCATGATGCTGGTGGTACGATTCGATTCAAGTTCATAGTGATGTGTACCTTAGGGGTGTGTATCAGGTCCCAGTTTGACCTCTGTTCTGTGGTTTTTCAGATCAACGTGCGAGATCCACGGCATGCCAAATACATCGAGAGCCACGTTCCGATTAATGACCTCCGCGCGTTCGTCTTCGAGAAGCAGAAGGACATGGAGAAGTTCATGACAGAGGTAAGGGACCGGGAGGAGGTGCAGGCTGCGGGATGGTTAATGAGGAGATAACATGAGCGTGTTTGTGCCGTTAGGTGCGAGATGTGCAGCGGCTCCGGGTTAACAGCGTGATTGCGCCGGCCGTGTCGTGTGCGAGCAGACCGGCGCCACGACCCATCGACTCGCTAAAGTATTAATACTCATAATGCTGACTAACATGTTTTCAAAGACAATAGAACTCAGGTTATGTGTGTATGTTCCTGCAGCCGATTCGGGTTCTTCTCGTACCTGCGGGAGCTGTTTGACGCCCCAGATGAGGTCATGAGTTACCTCTGCTATCAGTACAAGGTCAATGAAGTACCTGTGGGAACCGACAAAACCAAGAACATGATTGAGACGGTTTGTACCCACACACACACACTTACATATTATAGTCCATCTGTATGTTCACTCTGTTCTCTGATGATCAGAACCATGGACAGAGCAGGTGTTATTAGGGTGGTGGATGGTTCTCTGTACTGCAGGGACTCTGATGTAATGGTGTAAACGCTGCAGTGACATCATCATTATCATCATCATCATCATCATCCCTGTGTGTTGTAGGTGATTAAAGAATCTCAGCTGAGGACGATCTACACTGCAGAGGAGAAGTACACGGTGAAAAGGTCCTCTTATTCCAACAAGACCATCTCCAGTAACTCCGCACTGCGCCCCTCTCAGTTCCTCTCCATGGCGGTGGATGTGGATGAGCGGCGTCAGCTGGAGGAAAATGTTAATGTAGGTGTCTTAACCTTAAACCTTTGGGGTCATTGTATCATAATGAAGCAATAAGGTACAAGGGGGTGATGCATTATTGTGAATAAATCACTGTAATGAGGTGTTATTAGGCGCAAAGCAGAGTAAGGGGTACAGCTCTTTCCCGTGACATAATGCAGGCTAGTTTTTAAAATGAAATGCTGATTTTTGATTAACAGGATCTAATAATCTCTAATTCTCGAATAATCAAATTACATAATTACAGCCAATCAGATTTATGGACCAGAACCACCTGTTTTATAATGAATTATACAGAAGGAAGGGGTTAATGCAGCTGATATGCCCCCCTCCCCCCACCATGCCACACAGGGCAGGTGCAACCCACAATACAGAGCAGCATCCTGATTTTAGACTTTAGACAATCCATGTTCTGCACAAGGTGGTCATGCATGAAGAAACTTAATTGAGTGACAATACTTAAATTTTGGCGGCTTCACATTTCTTTGCATTCACAGCAAGAAGGTCCGGGGTTTGTGGGAATTGACTCCCCATATTTCTTGTAGCTGCTTCTTCCTATAGAGCTGTTATCTGTGATTTTATATATTTATATCTGTACAGTGTTCTTTCTTTGACCAGGAGTTTATTTGGTGTTTGGTTGAATAATGTGACCTTATCTGCATGAATTAATCCTATTTGCTTGCTGTAAAACTTAGGCGGCTAAGCGTCAGGTGGAGGGTGTGGACGCGAGCTTGAGGACCAATCAGGAAATGATGGTCAAACTGGATCGCCGTGACAATGATCTGCGGACTGAGAAGAAGCATCTGTCCGAGCTAAAGGGCAAAAAGAGACAGCTTGAGCAGAAAATCATCACCAAGCAGGACAGGTACACACACACGCACAAACTCAGTGGTCAGTTTATTAGAAACACCCCACTCATAGCTCAGTTTTGTGTTCGGCAGTCTGAAGCAAATGGAACAGGGAGGAATTGACCTGCAGAAAGCCGAGGACGAGGCCAACCTCAGAATCTCTCATGTAAACGACCTGAAGGTGGCGATAATGGAGGACTTCCTGCAGTCTCTAAAGGTGCGCCTGAGCCGCAGACAGCCACCATCCCATAATGCTCTTGGTTTGAAACTCATCGCAGTTAACCGCTTTGTGTTTTTGCAGCAACGAGCCAAGCTGAACATGGAGAAGGTGTACCTATCCCTGCAGTCTGCCGGTCTCGCTGCGGAGAAAACCAAACTAGAGTCGGACTGCAGAGAGGGATCGGCGGAACTCCGGAGAGCCGAGGTTTGAAAGTCTACAATAACACTGAGATGTTTTAATCAACCACACACATAACGCATGGTAGTTCTGCACAGAGTGGTTCCGGTTTCACACAGATTCCTCACAATGGTTCCTCTTGGTGGTCCTGTTCCTCACAGCGGTTCTGTGTTACATTATTTTGGTCTGCACTTATTTTCGGTGTCGGTGCTGAGGTCCAGATGTTGTGCACCCATCACTGATGTCATGGAAGTTGGTCCATCCAGCGGTCACATGACCTGAGCATGTTTCTTTTTCTCCATTGTTTCACAGCAAGCTTATTCTGAGCTGGATCAGAAGAAGACCAGTCTGCTGGATCAGTGCAAGAAGCTGCTGAAACGAGCCAGCGAGATCTGCAACATAACACCGGGGGCGACCCTCATCCCGGAAATGCACACGGTCCGAAACACACACACACTAATGATCCATGTTTATTAAAATGATGCTGAAATGAGACTTAAAAGTGCTTGTGAATTTCAGACCAGACATTAGATTTAATTAAAACCTCCTATCCCGTCCTATCCCGTCTGTCATGGTGACCAGCTGGGTTTTGAATTTAGAATAGAATCTGGTTCTAGTTTGAGCTGCATGTCAGTTGTAAGTCCAATTTAATGGCCACAGCCGAATTGCGAGACTCTAAAGATTGGATTGGGGCTTATCCCGTCACTTTAGAATTCATTTATGACTCTGTTCTTTTGCCCTTCAGGCGTTTAGCCAGCTGCCGGACTCGCTGGAGGAGATCGACGACATGCTGAATGAAGAGAAGGCCAGAGCCGAGGGGTTCTCTGATCTCAGCGAGAGGGTATGCTTTCTTAAAATGTAACCTGTCATCAACTCCCATAGAACATCTAAGTAACTGTAGGTGGTTCGGTTGTGCAGGTGGTGGAGGAATATAATCAGAGAGAGAGAGAAATAAAGGAAATGGAGAAGGAGTTGGAGGAGAAGATCAAGGAGCTGAACACCTACAGACAGAACATCTCTGAGGTACAAGCCGAATTACGGGGTCATCAAAGCTAGCAACGTTCACCAGCGCGTTCAGACAGTGATCGACTATAGTATATAGCTGCTATAGTAAGGCGTTTTTTTTTTTTTGGCAAAAAACGTAAATAATTTTTTTTGTAAGGCATTTCTTGCGAAAATCATAAGGAGTTTTTTTTTAGCAAAAGCGCAAGGTTATAGTAAGGCATTTTAGGCAAAAACCAGGAGTCATTTTTTTTTAGCAAAAACGTAAGGCTACAGTAAGGCGTTTTTGGCAAAAAAAACCGTAAGGCTATACAAAACGTGAGGCTATAGTAAGGCTTTTTAGGCAAAAAACATAAGTCACCTTTTTGAGCAAAAACGTAAGGCTTACGTTAGTAAGGCGTTTTAGGCGAAAAACATAAATCACTTTTTTGAGTCAAAACGTAAGGCTATAGTAAGGCGTTTTTGGCGAAAAACATAAGTCACTTTTTTGAGCTAAAACGTAAGGCTATAGTAAGGCGTTTTAGGCAAAAACCATGAGTCATTTTTTTTTAGCAAAAACGTAAGGCTACAGTAAGGCGCTGTTGGCGAAAAACTTAATTTGCTTCTTTAAGCAAAAACATAAGGCTATAGTAAGGCTTTTTAGGCAAAAAACATAAGTCACCTTTTTGAGCAAAAACGTAAGGCTATAGTAAAGCGTTTTTGGCGAAAAACATAAGTTACTTTTTTGAGCAAAAACGTGAGGCTATAGTAAGGCGTTTTTGGCGAAAAACATACGTCCCTTTTTTTGAGCAAAAAACGTAAGGCTATAGTAAGGTGTTTTTGGCTAAAAACAAAAGTCACTTTTTTAAACAAAAACGTAAGGCTATAGTAAGACGTTTTTGGTGAAAAACGTAGGTCACTTTTTTGAGCAAAAACGTAAGGCTATAGTAAGGCGTTTTAGGCGAAAAACATAAGTCACATTTTTGAGTCAAAATGTAAGGCTATAGTAAAGCGTTTTTGGCGAAAAACATAAGTCACTCTTTTGAGCAAAAACGTAAGGCCATAGTAAGGCGTTTTTGCCGAAAAACATAAGTCACTCTTTTGAGCAAAAACGTAAGGCCATAGTAAGGCGTTTTTGGCGAAAAACATAAGTCACTTTTTAGAGCAAAAAACATAAGGCTATAGTAAGGCGTTTTTGGCAAAAGACATAAGTCACTTTTTTGAGCAAAAACGTAAGGCTATAGTAAGGCGTTTTAGGCGAAAAACTTAAGTCACTTTTTTGAGCAAAAACGTAAGGCTATAATAAGGCGTTTTAGGAGAAAAACATACGTCACTTTTTTGAGCTAAAACGTAAGGCTATAGTAAGGCATTTTTGTCAAAAACTATGTGTCACTTTTTTGAGCAAAAACGTAAGGCTATAGTAAGGCATTTTAGGCAAAAAACATAAGTCACTTTTTTGAGCAAAAACATGACTTATGTTTTTCATCAAAAGCGCCTTACTATATATAGCCTTACGTTTTAACTCAACAAAGTGATTTATGTTTTTTTGCCAAAAACGCCTTACTATATATAGCCTTACGTTTTTGCTCAAAAAAGTGACTTACGTTTTTTTTCGCCTAAAACGCCTTACTATAGCCTAACGTTTTTGTTTAAAAAAGTGACTTTTGTTTTTCGCCAAAAACGCCTTACTTTAGCCTTAAGTTTTTGCTCAAAAAAGTGACTTGTGTTTTTCACCAAAAACGCTTTACTATAGCCTTACGTCTTTGCTCAAAACCGTGACTTATGTTTTTCGCCAAAAACTTCTTACTTTAGCCTTACGTTTTTGCTCAAAAAAGTGACTTACGTTTTTCGCCAACAACGCCTTACAATTTTGCTCAAAAAAGTAACTTAAGTAAGGCATGTTTGGCGAAAAACGTAAGTCGTTTTTTCGAGCAAAAACGTAAGGCTATAGTAAGGCGTTTTAGGCGAAAAACGTAAGTCACTTTTTTGATCAAAAATGTAAGGCTATAGTAAGGCGTTTTTGGCAAAAACCATAATTCACTTTTTTGAGCTAAAACGTAAGGCTATAGTAAGGCGTTTTAGGCGAAAAACATAAGTCACTTTTTTGAGCTAAAACAAAAGGCTATAGTAGGAAGTTTAAGGCAAAAATCATAAGTTACTTTTTTGAGCAAAAACGTAAGGCGTTTTAGGCGAAAAACATGAATCACTTTTTTGAGCAAAAACTTTTTTGAGCAAAAACATAAGTCACTTTTTTGAGCTAAAACAAAAGGCTATAGTAGGAAGTTTAAGGCAAAAATCATAAGTTACTTT
>JAOUQT010036539.1:0-11257 GCA_025769995.1 Xyliphius kryptos
GTTGCTTCCTAACTGGACAGGTTGGTTTCACAGAAGTGTGGTTTACTTGGAGTTACATTGTGTTGTTTAAGTGTTCCATTTATTTTTTTGAGCAGTGTGTATACATAACTGGTGGGGTGTGGCTATAGCCTTTTAAGCTCTATTAATTAAATTTGGAGGGAAAAAAATCTAAATGTTGATAATCGCAAGTAAGTAACTTCTGCTATATTTATGTATTTTATAATTTTATATTAACTGCTGCTTAGACTTTACCTCCTGTAACTTGAGCCTCTATGGAGCCTCCATGGATCAGACTTGTTCAGATGCTGGATTAATTGAGATCTGAGGAGCTCAAACCATCCTGAACCATTTTGGCTTTGTGTTAGGAGATTTATCCTGCTAAAAGAGGCCATGCCCATCAGGGATACTGTTTCCATGAAACAGTCAGAGTGAATCTACAGGAGCTTGTTTAATCAATGAGCCTTGGATCCCCATGACCATGTCACCGGTTCTCTGATCATGGTTCCGTCATAGTCAAGCTCCTTCAAACCCCAATTATGACTCACAAATTTAATCCAATTAGAATTACATTCTCTCAGAAAAAGAAATCTGATAGACCTATGGATCTCAAACTCCAAATCCATGCACTGCTCACGTTGAATATTTTATGTGTTTCTGAGCATTAACAGTCTCTGAAATACGTGTGATGTTCTGTTGGATGAGGCAAATACTTGAAATCCCATATTAAATTTTCTTTGGCCTTCAACTATCAGCCAGAGAGGATAAAGACTGGCATTTTGTGTGAAGACCGTATAGCAAGCAATAACAAAAAAAAATACCATAAAACAAAAGCAGCCAAAACAGTAAAATGATTCAAACATAATATAATCAGAATACTAAATATGCGAGACGAAATAACACAGGTAAGCAGCTGATTAAACAAAGAATAGGTTCGAATAAACTACAGATTATTCAAAGTAATACGCAAAAGAACTGGGTCATTTACAAAGGGAGGAAGTGGATAAGAACAACAGGTCAACAGTAAACCTCATGTGAGCCTCAGATGAGAACATTAATATACAGTAACCCACATGTTCCAAAAACACAGTTTGTCTATGTTTAGCAGATTTCAGTTCAAGCTACTAATTGCACCTTACTCTACAGCAGGGGTTTTTAATCAGAATTCTGTAGGGTCCAGTTAGAGGAAAATTTTGTCAGGCCGAGGTCTAGAATTTCTAACTTGTGGTTTTATTTAGTTCCATATCCTGTATACTGAAGTAATCTAGTAGTTTTATCAGTATTTATGTCAACAAATAATTAGAAAAATAATTACAAATAACGTTCAATATATTTTAACAATACTTATTGTTTTAAATGCTAAATTGAATGATCAACACCTATAAACGCCACAGCCCTCACTGAATCACTCAGTAATTCTCTCACTTCCCGAGTACCTACAAGGCTGAAACCTGGCTCATATTCCCTACCAGGTTCTCGCTTTCCTACATTCAATTGTTTGTTCGCCATCAAACCCAACACCTCGAATGGATTGGGGTCTTGGCGAGTACCCACAAAGCTGAAACTTATCTCCATCATTCCTCATCATGTCCTTGGAATACCTACTGATAAATTCCCGTAAGAAAGCAAGCGCGTGGACACCGTAGTCCCAACTCACACTACAGTCCCTAACAAAAGTCCTGTCGCATAAGGATGTAGTAACTTAAAATGGTATATAACTTTATTTGTAATTAAACGTTACCATATATAGTTCACGTTATTGTCGAGTGCTTTCAAATTAATAATTGGGTGCAGATTTAAACTGTCAAAAACGGTCCTGATGTCCACAGCTGGGTAAAGGCCATAACATCTGTTGATGTCAAATGATTCAAGCAAACACAGATAAGAGCACCACCTAAAACACATTTCCAAGTGTATATAAAACGAAGTCTATCACACCAGACTGCAACCTGTCCTCTGAGAACATGCCATAAATTCAACCCCCAACCAAAGTGCTGATCATAAAGTCCTTGAAGACCTTTAGTGTTCCGAAACATTAACTCTATATTTCTCTCAGTTTTTGTCGACTTTTCATTTTGTAGAGCACGCGGTCTGATCTGCAACTCAGTTTCTCCTTTAACTGCTGCTTCTCGCTTCGTTCGCCACCTATGCACATGCCACACTCCCCAATCTGTACAGATCTGATCATATGAAGAGCACCTTTGGTGTTCTTACGACGCACGAGATTGACATAAAGACAAGAAAAGCTGCCTAAAATAAACTAAGAATTAAATCAATAGTATATCGGTTTGGGTCCACAGTGAACAACGTCTGGGTCCGGACCGCGGTCCACCTATTAGAGACCCCTGCTTTAAACCTTCTTTACTTTTTTCATTTATAAGTTAGTAGTATTATTTTCCTATAGAATCATGCTCAGTTTTACAGTTTTATTTTAGACATGTATAAACAGATCACTGTAATGCTTATAGTTGTAAATAAAGTTTGACTCATTATGGGCCTTCTTTTTGGAGCATGAAGCTCAGATCTCAGTATAACCATATCCTCTTTTAAAGGTAAGCTGACATCCATTTCACTCACACTTTCGGGTTCTTTTATACAGTATAAAGTATCCACATGTGCTTCTACAGCCGAATTTGATCTTTAATAAACCATCTTCTGTTCTCAGGTATCAGCTCATGATGCAGCAGTTCTTGAATATTTTACAATACAATTCAATTAAAGTGTTATTTGTAAATTATGTAAGTAAGGTTTAATATTTAAACATTGTTGTTTATTGTACTTCAAACATTAGCGTCTATATGTTGTTATCTGTGATGGCAAGCAATTTGTAAAGGTGGCATCATTACAGTCACACACACAGAATACTGGTGGCTGGAGATTTTTAAATGGTGGACAATTCTCAATTCACTGTGTCACTGTGCAGATAGCACACAGATGTGGGCCAGTTCTGGCTGAGACACTGAGCCTTATACATTACATTTATTCATTTTTTTTTTAGACATAAAACATCTGGTAAGTATCTGACAGTGCCACCTACATGTGAGCCACTTTGGTTTTAAATCAGTGCCTATGTGGCCCACATCGTGCAACAGGGAAAAGAAAAGCAGTCAGCAGCATAATTATATAAATGGTGTCCCAAAGTTCACGCAAGATTTGAATTTGGCATTATTTGTGCTGTAAAGTGTTCCAATGACAAAAAAGTTTACAGTTATTAAAAACTAGTCGATTACCCATGCTGTGCTATAGTGGCGAACTTAATTGTGTAAAAATCTGAAATTAATATGTGGAATGAATATAGTGTGAGTTGTGACTATGGTGACTACGTGGTTGCTTTCTTATGGGAGTTTATTAGTAGGTTTTCCAAGTTTCAGCTTTGTAGGTAATCAAGACACCAATCCATTTTTTTATTGCGAGGTGTTGCTTTCAATGGCATTAGTGAACGAACAATCGAACATAAAAAAGTAAGAACCTGTGGGACATGGTAAGGAATCATGATGTCAAATTTCTGCCTTGTAGGGACTCGGGAAGAGCGAAATTTAGTGATGAGTCAGTGAGGGCTTTGGCATTTATTAGTATAGATGGAAAGAACATGAAAGTACAATGCCGTTTCAAGTGTTGAGATTATTTTTTTTTTAATAAATAAATGTTTGGTTTATTATTTATAATGTTTGGTTAAAATATGGGTGTAATAGTGATTTAACTTCATCAACTGTGAAAGGATAAAAAAAATTCAGGGAGGCTGGATCAATTAGTGATCTCGGATACTCTTGTTGAGAAGCAAATGCATCCAACGTGTCACTGATCAGAATTGGCTGCCCAGATCATACGATTTAAAGCTGTTGGACTTTTGTTCTTTGTTGTTTTTTGAAGTCTAAGTTTCATGCCATCAAGCCCATGACCACCCATGCCTTAAAAAGTTGAATACCTTGGAAATTGAATACTGTATCAATAAAATTCAGCCACATTTAAGCAAAATGGTCATGGAAATTTTTGAAAAATGGGCCAGAAAAGCCCTAGAGGTCATTTACCCGGTATACTATTCCATACATACCCCAATGCTGTATACTTCTCCTGTATACTGTTTACAAATTTTTATTTAAAACCTGTGTTGTCTAGGGTAAATTTTAAGACACTGTGCAGTATACAGAGTATGATTTTTGATTCAGTGCAGCCTATTTCTCCGTCATAACTGACTGGAGAATTGGACGTAACTGGAACAGCAGTATTTCAGCGCAGCACTCTCTACTAATGCTGATCTGGGTGAAGAAGTGGAACACCAGTCTGATCCCAGGTCACCAAATCAGCACCATCAAACCTGAGAGGTACACCTTTATTTACAAATAATTATTTAACTGCAATTGTAAATAAGAGGGTTTTTAATTTATTTTTTGAAAATAGTGTTTTAAAATCATGAATATAGCTTAGTGGTCAGACCATTCAACTCTCAGCGCTGGGGATTCCTGGTTCGAATCCTTATCTGGGTGGAGTTTGCAGGTTCTCCCCATGTCTATGTGCGTTTCCTCCGGGTTCTCCGGTTTCCTCCCACATTCCAAAAACATGAAGGTAAAGGGAGAATGATTTTCCACCAACCAATTTTATTAACTTTTCGACTCGCAGCGTTGCATACAGTGCATAATTGAGGCCTATCCCAAAATAGCATTGCCAGTCCTATCCCTGCCTTGCCACCATAAACTCTGAAAGTATTCATGTAGTCGGTGTATGGCGCAGACTTCATGGGGCGGGGAGTTACTCCTTTATATAAATTGATTTTAGGAGCTAAAAGCAAACCAGCATCTTGAGAATGGAGCTTTGTTGCAGCACAACTAACACTAATACACCAACATCACTTTCATCAACAGTGTCCTTACTGCTGAGAATGATTCATCACCCACTTAGTACCATAATACATGCTATGGAGCCTTGATCATTTGAGAAAATGGTAGTGTGTTGGCATGTGAAGCCACAGACACACAACACATACTTGAGCCTGTTCTCCTCTTATTTTAATCACTAAAATGACAAATTCATATAGACTGAGGCCTTATTAGATGAACACCTGCTTCCCAAACTCTGCCTCATAATCCCAATTCAGCACTGGTTCTACTGCTAGATCTTTACCTATAAACGCCAAAGCCCTCTCTGACTCATCACTAATTGTCCTATTTTCCAAATACCTACAAGGCTGAAATAGGAAACGGGTTCTCGCTTTCCTATGTTCGATTGTTCGTTTGCTACCGCCATCAAACGCAACACCTCGGATAGATTGGGGTCTTGGCGAGTACGTAAAAGGCTGAACCTTGGCTCCGTCATTCCTTACTGATAAATTTCCGTTGGAAAGCAAGCGCGTGGAGACTGTAGTCCCAACTTAAACTACATTTGTTCCCATTTCAGATTTTAAATCCTTGTAAACCCCACTCTATAACAGGCAAGCCCAGTACAACGATGGCACAGTACACGTTGGCAGATTGCAGTGGAACCCTTCACGTTTTGTAGAGACTTCCACCTGTTTATGACGCTTTTCTCCCCCTGCTGGTGATTTGTATTTATCATTTTTGCATGAACCTGGCATGAGTTTTCATTGTTTAATTTTGTCACATGACTTAATCAGGTCAGGGTTCGCATTGTATTCAGAATAGAGTTGAATGTGACACACTGTGCTGTTAGATTATGGTTTTAGCTTGTTGTTATTCCCTGCTGTTACTCATCAGAAAGTATGGCTTGTATGACACTTAGTAAAGACACTTAGTAAAACACCGTTAGTGTGTTGCAAAGGTTCTCTTTTCATACATTTGAGCATCTTTACTTAAATAGAATTACATACTTAAATAGAATAAACATTCAAAATCCTTGTTTTCTGTTTAATAAAGGTTCAAGTGAATTACCGAAGGACACATTTCAGGCATCTTTTTTTTTTTTTTTATAAATGAGGTTTGTATGTTATCTGTAAAGGAAGTGTAAAGTTATTAACAAAGCATGTAAATTTACGCAAAGGTGCACAAATATTTGCATGAAACTAAGAACGTTACATAGAGCCATTTTAGTGCTGCATGTTTAGTCCAGCTGAAAAAGACATGATGATATGAAAATGAGCAGGAAGCAAAAAGGGAACTGGTAAAGAGGTCCTGTGAAAGGGTGGGGCCTAGTCAACTGCTGAATGCACAGACAGTTGCAGAAGAGAAGAAATAGAGAAGTCAACATTTCGTGCTAAGACTCTTTCTAAAATCCTTTCAGTCATTGTGGAGCAAAGAATTAGGTAGGAACTCATGTTCTTTTGATTGTGTTGTATACTTTTCTTCAGGTTTTTTGTCAGTCATCTAACCACAACTTGTCTTTGTTGTAGGATATAGTTTGTAAGCAAATGAAAGTGACCCATGTTACATGCTTTTTCTCTCTCTCATTTAGAGAAATGCTTTCAAATGCTTGTATTATTAATGTCTGTAACCATATAAATGCAGTATGTAAATGTTCTAGGTTAAACCAAAGTATACAGTGAGATCAATCTTCTGATTTACCTATTAGTAACCTACACATGACGTTTTTAAAGAAAACAATATTTTAACAAATTATTATACAACCAAGCGTGTTGAGGTGAAAAGATTTCAATAACTGGAGGGAGACCCCGCTTTATAAATGAACCATCTGAGCAGAAAAGTTTTACAGTGTCACTTAAAGGTGACACCTGGGTCTGGGTCTCCGGTTAGGGTTTTTGGTTGGCATCGTTAGTAAGTTCTGCACCTATATGACTCATAAGGTTTTTCCCTTATTTGCATAAGCCCTGACTTTCCTTCTGATGAATGTAATCTTTTGTTATTAAGTGTTGTTTATATATACCTTAAGCAGTGAAAATTTAATGTTAAAGTTTCATAAGATGAGTCCTTCTCCCGGATAATAAACTCCAGCACTCGTGCCCCACATTCATCTGACCGACATGCCAAATGGATTGACGACATTTGGGGTTTCCACTCATAGATCGGCCGTAAGTAACTTGCATGGCCAGATCTTCACCAGCTAACATGTAACCCAAAGATGCTTTATTTCATGGACCATGCAAGGTTTTTTTTTTATTATGCCCTTATGTAGGTAGCAGTACAATATGTAGTCAATAGGTACAATAGGTAGTCTGCCAAATGTAGACCAGATTCATGTTCTCCTCTGAGGACCACTTTTGGTTCACATGCAGTTTGGCATTTTGGGTCAGCAGTACCGTAGCTCCCTTTCCATGTTGTGCCCATGTTTGTGTGGATTCTAGTTTCCTAGAGATACATACATACATACAGACCAACAGATATATAGATACTTTATTTGATCCCAGAGGTAAATTCAGGGCATCCAGCAGCTGTTCCATATTGCACAAGATAGGCAACAAAGTTATAAATAAAAATACAAAACCTAAAATAGGGTATAAGGTCAGGAGTATATAAGCAGAGATATGAATGTAAAACAAATAAAAGATAAAATCATAAAATAATATGGATTCAAGGTTCCCTGTATTGCTCCTATATAAATTGCACCTATAATGTGTGTGTTTCTGTGAATGAGGCTGTGTGATGGCACCCTGTCCTGGGTGTATCTGCCTAGTGCCTAAAACATTCTCCCCTAAATGGGCATTGGGAAAACTTCCCATGCCCCTAATAAAGGATTAAGCAGAAGGTAATGCGATGAGATAAGAGATTAATTCCTGTAGTGTTTTAACAGCAGGAGGAAACTGTAATTCCAGGCATAAGGAGAACATGTAAACATAATAAAGAAAGTATCCCATCTGCTCTGCCTGGGAATTGAACTTACAATCAAAACATATAGATATGAAATAAATAAATATTCATAAAAAGAAAAAATATATGTTTAGAATTTTAGAATTTAAGGTGGTGTGGTGTGGTGTGGTGTGGAGTTTATTGCGGTGTGTGTGTGTGTGTGTGTGTGTGTGTCTGTGGTACCGTTTGTATTGGCATTATGCGTCTCCTGGAAAGTAGAATTATTCTGGCCAAGATACTGCCCACATCTTGTTAACCTGAGTGGTGTTATTATGGGATTGTAAAATGCACAAGCAATCGGTATGGCTAAACGTTCCACCATTAGTTTAAATTATTTATCATGTTGTATCACATTTAAAATCTTGTACCAAAGCATCAGAGTTTATGTCTAGAAGCAAATCTAAATCACAGTAAATGAATACTGCACCTGGTTCCACCCCTGCTTATTTAATTTACAACATTTATTTCCCAACATGCTTCTTATTTTTATGGAGTTGGGATGCGAGTGCTTTATCCCAAAAGTCATGGAGAATATAATGTAGACAGGTTCAGCTCCATCATGTGCTTTAATTATGAGAGCCTAAAGCTTCTGTTTACATTCTTATAATTATTTATTAATTATCATATTTAATTGTTCGTATTTTTCTTAATATATTCATATCTTAATATCTTTGCAAATGTATGAGATAAGGTTTCAGTGTGATATGTCAGGGTTAAAGTGATCGAACATGCTAAATGTCCTCTGTTGTAATAGTCTTGGTTATTTGTGACTCATTGTAATCAGTCTAGTAATTTGTAGTCCAATTAGTAAAGCCGTTCAGAATGCCGGGGTACAGCTCACTTCCTCCAAAACCCTTCTACATTGCTTAAATAACATCTAACCTGACCCAACCTGCACTGCCAGTAAACCATCATCAGCTCATGTAATACCATGAGGTAAACACAAAAGCAACTCCAAAAGCACTTCAAACTCTGTAATCCTGAATGGGATTTGAGATTTTTAAAATACAGTTTCTCATAACAATTAATTGAGCCCAACAGAATCAGTTAAAGGGAGTGGTAGCTCAGTGGTTAGGGTGTTGGACTACCAACCACATGGTTGTGGGTTCAAATCACAAGTCCCCTGAAGTTACCAATGTGGGTCCTTTAGCTAGACCCTTAACCCTCATTGTTCCAGGTATTCTGTATGTAACCCTGTGTTTTGACCCCAACTATTAACTAAGTGAGGTATTAGTAAGTCGGTTGAATAAAAGTGTATGCTAAATGACAAAATGTTCTATAAACATTTACTATTAATGTTAGTAATTTTGTTGCTCTTTTTATTTAGTTGACACAGTCATTCTGGCACATTTTGTACAACTTTACACATTTTCATCCTGCCCCCTTGTACATAGATTGGCAGTGGATGACTCCTGGTTGTGGTCATATATGAGTCAGATTAGAACCATGCATCAACCAAGGTGGCATATGTACAGTAGGTAAAACAGCCACATTTTTACCAGATGTGTTTTGGGACATGTTGGACGTATTAATGTTTTTATATGAGGCCATTTTTGGCTCAGTGCAGTTTGCCAGTGCTGTCAGTGCTACCGTACATCAGCCAGAGGTGCCCGACATCTGCATGCTACCTGGGTATGATCTACAGTGCCAATCAAATTTTAGGACACGCCTCCTTTTTGCTCCACCTATTTTCCATGTCCTCAGTTACACTTCCTGTAAAGCTGGAATTTGTAGTTCAACAGTTACAGACTGTAGTCCATCTGTTTGTACACACTGTGTACTCTGTTCGGTCAGGACCCCAATTATACTCCCACAGAGCAGGTATTAATGGGTGGGTGCATTATCCCAGCAGTGTCACTGAGGTGTTTAAATGAAACTACAGCAGCACTGCTGCACTAAAACCCCCCTCACCCCATCAGTGTCACTGCAGAAGTGACTATAGACAATCCACCACCCAAATTATACCTGTTCTGTGATGCTCCTGACCAACAGAGGACCAACAGGGGACTCACAAAACCAGGAAAAAAACAAATGGACCCATCTCATTGTCTTCTGCTTTGTGCTAGGTTTATGAGAGATTTGTATGCTGGGCATATACATATACACCCAGGAAAGAGAACCAAGCCATCGCTGGACACACAGTCACTCACTCACACACATACACACTATGCACTAAAACCCCCTCACTGCATCAGTGTCACTGACAATAAACAATCCACCACCCAAATTATCCCCGTTCTGTGATGCTCCTGAACAACAGAGAACCAACAGGGGACTCACAACAACATGAAAACAGTTGGACTACAAAAGTCCATCTATATGGTAAGAGAAGAAAGGGACATGTCCAAACTTTTGACTGGTACTGTACATATCCCATTAAAATGCCTCCATCATATTTAAAACCTGATCTTCTTTTTAATACTTCTTTCCATTGCAACATTCTGGCAAAATAGGACCTTGTTCCTGGACTAAGCTTGCTGTTTAATAAATTCTAGATTTTCTAGCAACGTCAGAGCTGACCTGTCTCTTAAATGATTTTATCAACATTCACTTGAGTAGTCTTTTGGGGCATTTAAGTGATTTTTGGTTGTTTCATAGCTCGTCAATACAGTCTTATGTTTTTCGTATTGTTGACTGAGTTCTTCATAACGTTTAGTTTGGGTTAAGCAGCAGAGGGACATGATGCACAGCTTTGATAATGACCAACTCCACGCTTATCATCAACTCTGCAGACCGTTTACTGATATTTCCCATGAACTCAAATGCAAATTCAAATGCACATGCAAAGCCTTGTGCAAATTCATTCATTTTCTTAGTGGTTTATCTCTAATGAGGGTCATAGGGGTTGCTGGAGCCTCATCTAAAACACAGGGAAAAGGGTGGGAAAAACACCTCGGACCAGTGTCCACTGTGGAATGGACAAACTAGCACGTACAAGGTAACTCACAAAAATCCTAAAGTAATGACATGGTAACTCAAAATAATTACTTAGCATCTCAAAATTGTCTTAGTGTTTTGGAATATCAAATCACTTTCTCAACATAACAACTTACCATCTCAAAAAATTGCTTAGTTACAAAATAATGACTTAGGTTACTCAAAATAATGACTTAATAACTAAAAAAAGAACAACGTATCATAAAAAATAACAACTTAGTATCTTAAAAATTATTTAGTACCCCAAAATAACTACTTGGCTACTTAAAATAATGACAGTATATCAAAATAAGGCCTTGTAATAATAACTTAAATCTTGTAATAATAACTTAAAAACAAAATAAATATTCAGTATCTCAAAATAATTACTTAGTTACTCAAAATAAAACTTAGTAACTACAAATAATGACTTAATATCTCAAAATAATTACTTAGTAACTCTAAATACCAACTTAACTCAAAATTACAACTAATCTTAAAACAACATTTACATTTAGCAGACACTTTTATCCAAAGCGACTTACAAATGAGAGAACAACACAAGTCAGTATTATTAGGAAGAACCAGCTACA